>ML792319.1:627766-649851 GCA_009831015.1 Picea engelmannii | reverse complement strand
AACAATGGTCAAGTGGATTAGTGTAAGATCCAAGCAGTCATCAGAAATGAAAGGAACCTAATGCATATATAAGAAGGTTATAACAATCAAATATGACACATACCATGATACCTCGGACCAATTACCTCATGGAGCAACAGTCCCCTCATATGCAAGCCCAGGCCGGTGGTGATGGAAGTTGCTACTGCCAACAGGACAAGTCTGGTGGAGAAGATGAAAGATGGGCCCTCAAGGGCCATGCTCAAGTCAACCCTGCTCTCGGTACTCCATGTCTAGGACCATGTGGGCCTCGAGACATGATCTCCTAGTTATCCCTAGATATCGGGGATAACAAACACTATCTAAATAGATTCTCTGCAAAGTGATTTACAACTTTATGAAACAGAGGAAAAAGACATGATAGCAAAATTAAACAGCTTCTAAACAAGTGAACTACAACCTGCAAGAAAAGTGTTAAGAATCTAAATATGAACAAGTAAACATGGACTTTGTCTAAATTACTATGTTTTAGAGTGATTTACAACTTATGAAAAAGAGACATGATAGCATAATTAAACAAGTAAACATGGACGTCCACACATGCTCTGTGATACACATACAATTCAGAAAGCGAGTTGCAAGTTAGAAGAGATATACAGTAACACTATTTAAACAAGTAATTTGAAATTGAAGAGATATGAAAGGAAAATATACAGATGCAAATATATACTGATATGAACAACTACCCAGACCACTGGTGGGACCCCTGGAAGGTCATGGCAATACCTCAATAGGAAAACGTAGTCATTGAATTAACGCAACAGTGGTATTGATCATCAAAAACAGAGTATACAACAAAATTGAAGATAATGTATGTGTGTATAAAATGAAATCTGTGTCTCTCTTCGTGGAATATGCATCAGTATTTATAGAGTTATACAGATCTTGAGAGGTCAACCACTGGAAGGGTCGACACTCTCTAAAAACAAAAATACATTAAATTCATTTAACAGAAAGCATATTTTTCCAACAGCCTCATGCGCTCCCAATAGAGGTCGTTGCAACCACCCAACTCTGAATGCGTCAAGCTCCATAGTTGGAGGGCATGAGTGGGAACAAAACCCATGTTCATGATTCTTCCATTGAAGCCCGCTGATATGCTAACCGCCAACTCCTCTGCGCTTCGAGTGCCAGATCAAGTGTCGGATGGAGGTTTGGACAAAGGACTAGATGGAAGGCTGGATCACATTTTTGACCTGTTGCAAGCAAACAAGAAACGTTAGATCATTGTAATCATTCAATTGAATATGAATTAACATAAAACCATTGAAAAATGATGATTACACGTACCTCATGTTTTTCCATGGCGAATTGATGCACAAAGCTTGATAATACCTTTAAAAATGGATAAATACGAGCATAGAATGTATAATTTCTGTATGCAAAAAGGATTTGGCCATTGAAAAAATAGTCAAAACACCAAATCAACACCGACTTCTTCTAGAAGTGGTTAAAACCACTTTATAAACACTAGGGGACGACTTCACAAATACCACCATATAAATATGGTTTGACCAATCCACAAAATGGGATTTGATCTTATACAAGACCTGACATGATCAATCCGCAAAAAGGGATTTGATCTATAAGATAATAACTCAAATATAATTAGAATATTCTTCAAAGTTACAATATTTCAACACTCTCCCTTAACGAGAAGGGTATTCTACTCACATGACCCAATACAACATCATCAAGAGAAGGAGAGGGCATCATCATCATCAGCTTCTGGAACACTGAGTGGCACATCTATAAATCATCGAAAGTTTTTTTCTCATCATCAATACCATCATCATTTACAACATGGAGCTGGAGTAACATCATCATCATCATCAACGGCATGAAGTTGAAATATCATCATCAACAACATCAACATCAATAGCATGAAGCTATAACAACAACATCATCCACAGCACAAGGTTAGAAAAACAACATCATCAACAACACAAAGATGGAACTACAACATCATCAACAACACGAAGCTAGAACAACAACATCAACAACATCTGGAAACATAATGAGGCAGGTGTATCAACAACAACATTTGTGGTACTCTGACAGACCATCCTTACCAGAACTTCAGGATCTACCCAGGAATCATAAGATTCCCTAGGATATAAAATCCCAACAAGCTACCACATGGTGCTCTGATAGACCGTCCTTACCGAACCTTTGGGATCTACCCAGGAATCATAAGATATCCTAGGATATAAAATCCTAACAGAGCTACCACTACTGACCACAGTTGGCATATACATGCACAAGTACTCTGACAGACCGTCCTTATCAGACCTTTGGGATCTGCCCAGGGATGATCAATCCCCTAGGATGTAAAATCCTAACGGAGCTACCCATTGTTGGTCAGGGTACCATAGTATCATTTGCATCACTCCCCCTTTCGAGGGAGGTCCTTTCAAACAACACCATACTTGTCTTGGAAGTACTCAAACTTCACACGAGATAGAGGTTTGATCAACACCTATGCAACCTGTTCATTTGTGCCAACATATTGGAGCTTTACAACTCCCCTCTGCACCATACCACGAATGTATTGATACTAGATCTCTATGCGCGTTGAATTATCATGGAACATTGGGTTCTTTGTCATCTTTATACAACTCTGGTTATCACATAGAATCACAATGGCTTCCAGCTCTAGAACGAATAGACCTGTCAACAACTTCTGAAGCCATATGGCTTCACAACTGGTGGAACATGTTGCAATGTACTCCACTTCTATCGTGTTGAGAGAAATAATGGATTGCTTCCTGCTTTTCCATGAATTCATGGTTGACCCCAAACTGAAACAACATCGTGAAGTGCTCTTTTTGTCTGAATCTCTTCCATCCCAATATGAATCAGTATAACCATACAATATGAAGTCATGATCTCCATTATAACAGATATCGTAATCCAATGTACCCTTAAGGTATCTCATCACATGCTTTGCAGCTACAAGGTGAACACGTCTAGGTTCCACTAGATACTGACTTAAGGTGTTCACAGCAAAGCATATATCTGGACTAGTATTCTTCAGATACATCAACGATCCAATAATATGTCTGTATAGAGTAGCATCAACCAACCTTGATGAAGTATCAACCAGGAGCTTCAAATTCACTTCCATGGGTGTGTTCGTGGCTTTAAATTCCAACATGTCAAATCTCTTCATTATTTCAACTGCGTACTTCCCCTTGTTAAGGAAGATCTTCTCTGGGCTCTGCAAAAATTCAAGACCTAAGAAATAATGCATCGGGCCTAGGTATTTCATCTCAAACTTTGCAGCGAGCTTCTTCTTGCAATATGTGATGATATTTTCCTCTCCTTTCAAGAATAAATCATCCACATATAGTAGCAATATAACTGGCTCATCATTTATAACCTTGAATTAAATATTAAGATCAACTTTAATCTTGGTAAAGCCCAAGCACATCAAGAAACTATCAATTCTGTCATACCAATCTCTAGGAGCTTGCTTCAACCCATACAAAGTTTTCTTCAACCTGCAAACATGAGTCTTTCTATCTTCGACTTCAAACCCTTGTGGTTGTTCTATATACACTTATTCTTCAATAACACCATTTAAGAAGGTTTTTTCACATCCATCTAGTGTAACTTCCACTTCATTTTGGTTGTAAGAGCTATGATGGTTATGATAGAAGTGTATCTGGCTACAGGAGCAAATGTTTCTTCATAGTCAATACCTTCCTTTTGAGACAATCCACGAGCCACAAATCTTGCCTTATGTTTTTCAATACTTTTGTCTATTGCATGTTTTATTTTGTATATCCACTTGGAAGATACCACATCTTTGTTCTTTGGTCTAGGAACTACTTCCCATACATCATTCTTTATAATGGACTGGTATTCTTCTTTCATGGCGTCCATCCATTATTTCTTCTGAACGACTTATTTAAAGAAAGTAGGTTCCTTTTCTACGAGATTACACATCAAGTCCATATAGTTGGAGAATGACTTAGGCTTCTTTATTTGTCTCATGGTTCCTTCTGGGGCACCATACTTCTTTGCATCTTGAATAAGTTCCCTCACCCAAGCTAGCTTTCTCTTGTGAGAGATCGTCATACGGGGAGGTTCTTGAGATTCTATCATATCATGATCTTTTGAAATCTCATCATCAGGGGTAATTGTAACTTCCTTCACGAGTTTTGCAACTCTGGGAGCTACAGGTTCTTCTTCATATACTTCTTCAAGCTTGCATTTCCTTGATATTTTGAGTGTTGTATCTTCATCAAAGGTTACATCTCTGTTGATCTCAATATGATGGTAACCTGATATGTAAATTATGAATAACTTAGAGACCTCACAGTATCCAACAAATACACCCTTCTTTCCTGAAGGATCCAACTTAGTTCTCTTTTCTTTTGGAATGTGTACAAATACTAGACAACCAAATATTTTGAGATGGATTACTTCTATCTTCTTTCTGGTGAACATTTATTTGGGAGTTTTGAATCCAATTGCACTATGGGATAATCTGTTTTGGACATATATTGTTGTTCTTGTTGCTTCAACCCATAAGTGCATTGGAAGATCTTGATCATGAATCATAATCTTTATTGCTTCCATAATCATTCTATTCTTTCTTTCTGCTACACCATTTTCTTGAGGATTATAGGGAGTGGTGAGCTACCTCTTAATCCTGACATCTAGGCAAAATATTCCAAATTCGTTTGAAGTGTACTCTCCTCCATTCTCTAACCTAAGTATCTTGATTTTACTTTCGGAGAGGTTTTCTACCAAGGCTTTAAATTCCTTGAACTTTCTAAGTAATTCATCTTTTTACTTCAAGAAATAAACCCAAGTCTTATGAGAGTAATCATCAATAAAATATACATAGTATACATACCCGCTTAGAGAGGTTGATGGCATTGGACCGCATACATCTGAGTGGACGAGTTCCAAGATTCCTTCTGCTTTACTGTCACTCTTTGGAAAAGGATTCTTTATGTTCTTTCCTTGTGCACATCTATTGAATACACCTTCATGATCAACCTTTAATTCTGGTAAACATGTAACTACCTTGCTTACATATGGTAAGTCTTTGTAGTTAATGTGATCTAGTCTTCTATGCCAGAGCTCACAGGGACTTTCAATAGAGTGAGTCAAGGCTACATCTGAGTAACCTTTTAACTTGTATAAACCACCTTCTTTTGTTCCAATAACAACTGCATCTTCTATAGTTTTTCCTTTAGGCCACATAAGAACTTCACCATCCATGAATGCAACCCTGAAACCTTTCTTATCTAGGGCTGAAATAGAAAGCAATTTCTTTGTCAAACCTGGTACATAGAGTACATCCTTCATTCTTATCGGAGTTCTTGAATCAAGTTAGTAGGTGGATTCTCTCATTCATTTGATAGGGTACTGATAGTCATCTCCAAGTGAAGCTTTATGGGGGAAGTGATTTTCTATAAGGCTAGAGAGAATATCTTTCTAACCTGTCATGTGTTTATATGCACCATTGTCTATGAGCCAAGTATCCTCTCTAGGTGTCACAGATCCTGAGAGGGCAGAAAACAAAACATAATCTTAAATATCTTCTTTAGTTAACTTCTTGGGTGGATCATCATCTTCAGTTGCATGGGCATGATGTATTTTGTTATTTCTCCTCTTGTATTCTTCCCTTTTGGTAGGACAGTTCTTAGCAATGTGTCCCATCTTATCACAATGATAACATTGATTGGAGGAGAAATATTTTCCCTTTCTTTGACCTTTATGATATTTTTGGAATCTCTTTGGAGAGTGATATTATTTATGAAGGTGGGTCTCCTATTTAAAATGAGACTTTTTCTTTCCACCCTTAGCATGAGTAGTTAGGGATCGATCTTAATATTTCAATAGGACGGCTTCTCGGTTGGCCACTCTTGCTTCTCCTTGAAGACATTCTTCCCATAAATTGTCGAATTGGAGTTTCTCTTTTCTTGCACAAATAGTTTGGATGAAGGCATCCCAAGGTCTTGTGAGACCATTAAGAGTTGTCATTATTAGTTCATATTCATCTAGGTTGTCTCCAATTGCCTCTAATTGTTCCTTGAATTGAGAAACCCTAGAGAAATAGTCTTGAACTATTTCTCCTTTTTGTGTCTTCATATTCTTGAGTTGGGTTCTCAAGTTCATCTTCTGCTTGATCTTCTTTCCTTCATACATTATGGTTAGGGCATAAAAAATATCTTTTGGAGTATTCTTAGAAGACACTTGAGGTATCAAATGGTCTTTAATGGAATCTGCAATTATTCTTTTGGCCTTAATCATATCCTTTTTGTACTTCTCTTTGGTTGCATCTTCTTTGGGTTTCGGTACATTTTATTTTATGAATTTTGCAAGGTCATTCTCTTCAAGAATGAGTCCAATTTTGTACTTCCGGGCACGGAAATTTTCCACACCTTATAAATTGTCAACAAGCTTGGTGCTTACAAACATCTTGACCTAGAGTTAAGAAAGTGACCAGAAAATGAAAATGATCAAAAATTGAAACTGAGCTTACCAGAAGATGTGTTGGGCTGAGGCGAGTTTGTTGGAGCTGACTGTTTCAAAAAATTCCAAGTTTTACCCCTTGAAACTTGACTTGCGCAATTCTGAACTAGTACTTCTAGTATTGATTATGGTTTTTTGGTACCAGCCAAAACTAGGGTTTGACTTTCCAGAGAATCTGGCCACTCAAAAATTTCACTCAAGATGCCAAAATATGTGTTAGGGAAAGGCACAATTCCCAAGATAGTTTTTGGTCAAAATTTCCTCTTCAGTAAAAATCCCTAATTCCTTGTACGACAACTGTGACATTTTTAGATACCCAGTGAAAGGTGCTCTATTCATTCAGTCTCTGATACCATGTTAAGTTTTTACTGTTGTTATTAGGTTATTTCCAAAATCAATGTATTTCCAAAACAATAGCATAAAGAGGATCACTGAAAGAAACACAATCACAAGGTATGCAACATTTTATCCTGGGAAACCCTTATGGGGGAGAAAACCCAATAAAAACTTCCTCAATAATAGATTGTCAATACAATGCCAAGACTAAGACCAAAACACCAAGAATAAACTAAGACTAAGCATGTGCCTCTCTTCTCCTTCCTCCTGAAACTGCAACTGCCTTTAAGATATGCACACTAGATGAGTGAGTGTGAGAGTGTGTAAGTGAGGAACCATCCTCACATATAAATACTATCCGAGGAGGCGCTAGGGTTATGTCTCTTCACTTGGTAGGGCTTAATTCTTCTAGAAGTGGTTAAAACCACTTTATAAACACTAGGGGCCATCTTTACAAATATCACCATATAAATATGGTTTGACCAATCCACAAAAGGGGATTTGATCTTATACAAGACCCGACATGATCAATCTGCAAAACAGGATTTGATCTATAAGATAATAACTCAAATATAATTAGAATATTCTTCGAAGTTATAATATTTCAACATGATCTAGATGAAAAAAGAAGGGTAAAGCCTAAACTATAAGGTGCAAACACAATTGGGCCTTAGATCTTGGGCTTTGAGGAAGAGGTACTTGGGGTGCAAATGCACTTAGGCCCTAAGTGTCATTTTTCCCTTCTCCTAGCTTCACTTAGGTCAAGGATCAAAGTTTAGGGTTAAAACCCTAAAGTGCAAACATTTTTGGGCCTTGAGATTTTAACCCTAGCAAGGATGCTTCACAGACTTGGACAATAAATACTTTGTGAGGAAGAGAAACACTTATGTCTTCCTCTTAGGGTTTCAATAAAACAAAGATACTTGCAACAAGATAGCAATTTAACCGTTAATTATTAGCAAGGCAACATAAAATTGCAGAAAATCAGTTACTTCTTCAAAGTAGTATGCACATTCAAACCCTAATTGCAAAAATTTTCCATCCAAAAGCCAACACTTCCACAAAGAACCTCCTTCAAGCATAGCGCATAAGAGAAAAGAGCCAAAGAGACTTAAAGGGAAAAAATTTAAGAAGTGTTACCCCACACAAGTGTGAGGGAAGTGATCATTAAAATGAATTGTGGTGCTAGCCTTCTTATATGAGGCCAAACATAGTGTTTTTTCCACATAGCAAGTCAAATGAAAAATATGAGTGGGGTCGACCCCTCAAATCACCTCTACAAAATGTCAAAATGCAGAAATGCCATCATAAGTGCCACACGTGTGGTGACGTCAAGCCTCCAAAGGCTAGGAGAGGACCTCCAAAGGCCACGTGGAAACATCCCAAGGTGGAGTAATGGAAATGGTGTGTCTCCTCACCCATGGTCATGCCAAATCATCATTGGCACCCCAAGTGCCCATCAAACCTTAACACCATCAAACCCTAGAAGACAACATCATCATCAAAAGGAGGCCAACATCAAGGATCCAGGGAATTATGTCTAGGGTAAAGGAGGATGCATCTCATCTCTGGATGGTATCCAATTGTTTGTTGTTGCAATGTCCTCATTCTAGTGAATAATAATCCTTGGGGTATTATTCCCAACTTGTGGGATTTCATCCCATCTGTGTGCCATCATGACAAAATCTATGAAAACCAAGCCCATCTATCCATCGTCCAAGGTTTTGAAGATGTGAGAGCTCATGTCGAAAGGTGGTAAGTCATTGGATGACTCACTACTTCGCATCACATGTGCCAAAGTCCTGTTATAATGGCACGACGTCCTGGGTGAAAGCCTAGGACGTCCCTCAAAGAACCATGTCAAGGCCATCCAAAACAATGCAGAATATAAGACAAGGTAAACCAATGTTCATAAGAAATAATAGTCCTTGAATCATGCAAAGTAAGTTGTTTCTTAAGATATAAGTCATGTAAACAATTCAGCCCAATATCCCCTTCAAGCATCACATTGGCCTAGGGCCTCATGTGAGTTGGCAAGTTTGAATATGGGAGGGCCTTCATCCAACCCTATTAGGTGTGCCAACCAAGACACGAAATAAAAGACCCATGTAGAGGGATAGGTCCCGAGGTAAACAATGAAAGAAAGAAACCCTTCAAGAGTAAGTGTGATAGTGATATGAATTGGGGCTATGGTGTCATTGAATCCATTTCTATGAGAAACTTTGTAGAGGGAGTGCTTGTTTCTTGAGATGCCCTTTCCTCGGTAATTTTTGCATTTTGAACCACTTAATTATCTTCTGATACCCATTTATTATTTGCAAGTCCCCTTTACAGGTTTTAATCTTTCGTTCTTTCATTATCTTAGTGGGCTATGGTCATGTTATAATTGTGCATTTAGTGCATCTAGACAATGGAAGATTACCATTATAGGGGGTAGATCTCAAGTTGACCTGTGGCTTTTATATGTGACCTTTATCAATTTTTACATAGCATACATATAGTAGCTACATCAACCTCTATGCCTTCAACCCCTTCTTTTCATGAGAGAATGGACCATGACCCATTACCGAAGTTTAGTACACTGTGAAATGCTCCAGGATGGAAAGTGTTAAGTATGGTGGGGAACAGACTGTTATTCTTGTGAGGGCCCCCTAGTAGTACCCATTTTTCCTGGGTGGTGACAACATAGGACTAGGGCACAGAAGTTGGCCAACAAGGTGAAAGATGGCAACAAACACAACCTCCCAAGCTAGTGATCCATTATCCAACTTCAACCAATGATCCTCATCCACATGCCCAACAAATTAAGCACAACACTTTGCATGAAAGAAGGACTAACTTACCTCATGGTGACGTTGGATTACCATCTCCCGTACACTGAGTTTTCTGGATGTGATGAGCCTTGGTTGATCTATTAGTTGCAAGAGGCATCTGAGGGGGTTTTTTGAGCTACCATTTGTGTACATGTTTATCATCATCATGGTTGGGATCATTGTCTCCATTGTGGGCAATGAGACATTATCTCCTCTAGATACCCCTAGGCATGGGGGGTAGCAGGACTATAGAACTAGATTAATTCGCCTCTCTTTAAGCTCACCCTAACGACCTCCTTAATTTGTAAATTATTTCATATTGGTTAGGTATCTCGGTCCCTGATTGAGGGTTTGGGCATTCTTATCATTCAAAACTCATTTGTTGCTAGCCTATATTTTATGGTGAATTTGGAAAACAAACACACAAATAACTTTTCTATATGGTTGTTGATAAAGTATTGGTATCTCTCCCATGATCTGAATATAAATAAATAAAAAAATTGTGCCCAAACATTGACAATACAAGGTTATTCAGAATTGATTCATTTCATGGCTAAGTTCTTTGTATATATGATAAATATAAATGTCGCATTGTTGTCTTGGAAGTTGCATATTGGAATTTTTCCATAACACTGATAAGTTTGGGATACATTTCATATATGTGGG
Organism: Picea engelmannii; assembly: GCA_009831015.1. NCBI lineage: Eukaryota > Viridiplantae > Streptophyta > Pinopsida > Pinales > Pinaceae > Picea > Picea engelmannii. The sequence continues at coordinate 639,502 of ML792319.1, read as the reverse complement.
TTTGTGATTATTGGTACAGCAGGCTCTCCATACTTTTTGTTGCAAATTGAACATATAAACAGTGCAAAAAGAATTTTTTCATATTTACAACTTGTGTTTAAGCGTTGTGTCTTGGTTACATATGTGTGTCGCATTTCAAAATATGAGCTTGATTCATATAAAGGAAACTTGTCATGGTAGCATAAATACATAAATATTTGATGCACGACTTGATTTGGGAGAGTGTAAACCTTTCCAACAGTGTAAATGTGTTATAAGCTATTGTTGTTATATTTATTTGTTTCATATTTAGGGTATTTGTGAATACTTTATGGCCATCACATCCTCGCTGAGGGATACATGCGGCTTACATACTGCGAGTGTTGGTGTTTTACTTATTGCAACAAATGATGTCTCATGTAAATGTATGTAGTTCGGAGTTATGCTTATTATTTGTTGCTGAAATAGAAATCCATGTCATGCCCAAAGCATCCTATGATCATGCATTAACCTTCACTTAGTAAATTGTGCATTATTCGTTGGTTGTCGTTATTGGTTCATAATTGAAAGGTGGAATGAATTGAATAACCTTGTGCTCCTTGATGTAATGTTCACATGGTTTATTGGATTAACTAGGAAAGCATTGAATAAAGTTTCATATATATATATATATATTGTATGTGCTTCACCAAACATTCATTGCACTTTTGAAGAAACATTATATTGCACAAAACATAACAAGGACATTACTTCGCGCAAATATATCGACATTAATCTAAAGTGTATTGGGAAAGACCTTTAGTCATTTCTAGGCTAAAAACATGTTTCGGCATCTATAAATAATGGCAGGGAGTTGTCGTTAAGCATATAAAATAGTGGCTTGGGAGAAATACACATAGGGATACATGAGAGTTCAAGAGGCTTGAGCTTTTGTCTCGCCTTGTTGGAAGTCTCTATAACCCCTTTTGGTACCCATTCGAGTAAGATCGCACTAGACATCACTTGAACCTGGACATTACTTCCATGTACCCTCAGGTATATTGAATGTCCCCTAGGAAACTTGAAACCAACCATTCGATTGTCGGACTATTACAATGCACCAAAACAACATTCGGGAAGATTACTCTCCCATACCGTCAGTGTTCAATCATGCGGGTATATTTGAGGGTTGTATCACAAGGCACATATTTTGAATGGAAGCCACTTTTTATTTTCTTGTCTTGCCCAGAATTGGTTTTACAAGCACTTGCATGTTCATATAAAAAACAACACTTAATGAACGAATCTTTGATGCACATAGAATAAACCAAATATAAAAAATTCTCAAAAACACTCCACCATTTGGTATCATTAAGAAATCTCCTAAGCATTTTTGGTCGAACTCACAATCTAATCCTAGCCTTTTTTACTCACCTATACTTGAACGATAGGCTTAGGATCTAGTATAGGGAATCTCCCCTTAGGTACGAAACCATCTTTCGAACCTAGAAGTGAGGGAAAAGGTTGTCAAAGTGATAGTGGGAAGCTTGTTTGTCATGTCATTAGGTTTTTCCCTTGGAGAGGTTGGGACTTTTCCTCTAGAGAGAATCTAAGAGATAACATTTTTGGCATCGTTGTCGTGGATAAAGTCCATTCTCTGGGTATACGAAGTTTGGCTTCAACAAAATTTGGTGAGTAGGATTTGAAGACTGGTTAAGTAAACTCACCTAGTGACTTCACTGAAGGGGAGAAAACCAATTCCCTTATACAATTTAGAGCGTAGGTTCTTGTATGGTGAAGCAATTACCCAGTTGGCGTTCACTTGATCATTCACCTTGGTGACTCCACTTTGGTTGAATTTAGTTGAAATGGCTCCATGGGAATTTCATGAGCAATTTGCTATTGTCAATGTGTTGGCATGAATTTGGTCAGACCAGGGTCCTTCTCAGGTTACCAACAAAAGGTACCGTGTAGTCTAGAGCATTGGCATTTTCATCTCCTCCAAAGAGAAGAAGTCTCACCCAAAATGCTGTTGAGACAGATAGATAGGGAAGGGTAGGAAGAAGACTAAAGAGGATCCATAGAGCATTCGAAACCCACTCATGTTCTTGTGCAAGAGATATTATCAGATTTGAACCATATAAGTGAAAAATTGGACCTACTTATGTTGCGAACAACAATTAGATGTAGAACCATCTAATATAACTCGTAAGCCATAAAGAAATGTTGTAATGCATAAGTAAACATACAAAGACACATCATATTTGAAAATTTGGTTCTTCTTCATATTATCTCCAGAATCTTTCTTTCATTACAGACTCAGAATTACATAGAAAGGCTCAATACAGACTCTCGACTCTAGGCCCCAGCCACAGAGCTCTAATTTCCCAACTGATATACCTCATTCATTACAGACTCAAGACCTGTCTGTTCTCGACTTACAACAGTTACCAATCGTTAATCCCAAAATATGGGAAACTCTGATCAACATGACTCAACCCAACCGAACAACAACAAATACAATCAACAATGAGTGCATCATCCAATGAACGGATGAACCCTTTTACAATTATATTCAGCCCTATATATATAGATGGGTTGTGTCTTCCTTCTCGGCTTGCACGCTTTCTTGTTCTATTGCAATCGTTTGTTGCTTAGTTGGCGTTGCTCTGACTTCCGCAATTGCATTATGTTACTCTTTCTCCCAACCTCTGATGAAGTTTGCGCAACTCATGCTTAGCCAAAACTTGCGCAATTATTTCCCAAAAACGAAGGGCCCAACATGCTCCGACCACAAACCTTGACTCATCCTTGAGTCAAGCGCTTGGTTCTTTCACATCCTCTAGGAGCAACTTTTGTTTTCCCTTGTCCATCTTTTCTTCTTCTTTGGGCTCTTTTGTTTGTGCTTTTTCTTCCTTTATCTCCTCAAATGAAGGACCCAACTCTGGTACCAACTCTAAGGCTCGGTGTTTTACTCCTTGAAATATTTCAACTTTGTCTTGCCATTTTCGGGTGAGGAGTGATGCTTCTGCAAGAAACTATTGGGTCATCTCTTTGTTCTACGCCTTTGGCTTGGTTGCAAACAATGAGTTCCACTCGGAATTTGTTGCTGCATCGACTTGATGCATTTGCATGTAGGTTGTTTGGATTATAGGTCGAAAGTTGCGCAGCTCTTTCTTGGCTACAGACTGTGCCTCGTAGAGTGTGTTCAGTTCATTATCGGCTTTTGAATTTGGTCAAACTTTTGTTGTTGCTCCATGGGGTCCATTATTTCCACAACTTCTTCGTTCAACACTTGGATCTTTGTGCGCACTTCCTCCAAGACTTGGTTCCGTCGAGCGATGATGCCCATCCAATCGCTGACTTCTTTGAAGATTTTGGTGCAGTCCGTTGTGTGCTTATGCAGTGTTGCTCGGGAATTGTTACCTTGCAGTATGATATTCTGCATCTGTTCCTGTAGTTGCCGAGGCTGCTATTCTGCTTCTTGTTGGACTTGTTGTAGCTTCGCTTATATCTGCTCAGTGTGGGTAGCGAGTTGTTTCCATGCTTCTTGTAACAACTCTATTTATTGCTCTGGGTCACTGATATTGCTGGCTTCGGGTAGGTCGGGCGCAACCTTCTGAATCTCCAGCCATGCTTCTGCAATTTTTTCTTGCACTTTTTCCAGTTTGTGTTGGACTTGGAGTTTATCATGTGCTTCCTGCGTTCTACATGTTTGCGCGATGATTTTTTCATTCCTGGCAATCTCAGCGGATCTCTCGGCCTCCTAGAGCCTTTCCTCGAGTTGCTCCGTTGATGCTCTGATTAGGCCAAATAATTGTGGCACTGGCCATTATACTAGGTCGGTGGATGAAGGAGTTGCATTAGTGGGCGCTCATGTTTGTAGAGGGAGTTTGCTGGCCGTTGAGTGGTCCGAGCGTGTTTCTACCTCCTCCTTTGTTGGTGGTGCTAGTGCGATCCTCAATCTTAGGTCTTCTGGCAAAAGGATCAGAACCTTTATGGTTATGCAGAGTTGCATCAATTCTACACATTGTTGAGGGTTTTGAAGAACTTGCTCCATTTGCGCTCGCATGGTTGTTGTATCCTTCTCCATTGTTGATTCTGGCTTGTTGTATGCATCTGGTATCTCTATATCTTCCACTGCTTTTGCATCATGCGCCATGAATTCTTAAGCACCCTCACCCTTGGCTGGTGAGGTGACTTGCTAGTTGTCATCAGGTTCCTGCTCTTCTTTGCTTCGGGCGTCTTCTTCCTGTGTTGGAGACTCGGGTTGGTGTTCTTGGGTGTTCGGATTCGGAACATCCAACATCATGCTTTTCTCTGAGGCTTTGGGGTCAGGGTCGAGAACTTCTTATCTGGGCTTGGGTGATTCTCTGGTTGTTTGTGGGGGTATTTGTTCCTCTATCTATGGGTGATTGAGATGCATCGACTCTGATGTTGTTGTCTGATGTGGAGTGGTGGTGAGTAGGTTTGGTAATTGGAGTGGTGGAGGGTGCTCAATGATGAGTGTAGACGGAATTGTTTCAGGCTCTGGGTCATCCTGAATATCAATGATAGTGGTAGCTTTGGTCGTGGAGCGGGTGTGGGGAGCGGCAGATGAAAGGGGTTGTGGGTTCAGGGGTTTGCTCAACGAGACCCCAGTTCTGGGCTTCTTCAATAATGGTTCAGTACCGAGCACAAAACCCAAGATCTGGTTAACCTACGCACCTGATAGCACAACATCGTCTGGCAGCTGACGGCGGCCCGATATTTTCCTCCACTCTAACTATTGTATCTCTTCTTCCTCCTCAGAGTCTGTTTGTACCGGAGCGTCTGGCTTCTTCTGCTCGGGGCCTGAGCTCGGTCCCTCTCCCGCTTCTTTGTCTTTTTTCTTTAGCAGCTTCGCAAGCAAGATGTAATGCATCCCTAATTTACGCGGGCCTCGTTTAACTCATGGCCATGACATGAATTCCTTATCGAAAGCTTCCTCATCCAAATAGAATGGTAGCAGTCGTGTGTGGAAATGTTCTCGGCTGGCATATCTCGTCCAAATGCATGTGTTGTGTCGGTTCATGCTGAAGGCGATATTCCTTGTGTTACAATTGAGGATCTCTTGCGGGATGTGCAACCTCTGCATTGCATCTATCATAGCATTATACCATTTGGAAAATGTTGCGTTGTTGAGTGTTGTGTTCTCTGAGTCTGGTCTGGACTGCCATGGCTCGAACATCTTCGCCATGCACCCCTTATCTGGTATTGTCAGTTTTCTACCCACGGGTGGCTTCCATTTGAGCATTGTGAATGCCACAAGTAGGTATCCATAGGTGAAGGTGCCTCCCTTCTCATGTGCTTCCTCGCAAGCTACTAGTAGTTCCTCCAACAGGAAACTACACCAATTGAACACTACTCCCTGTGCGCAAAAGTTGGCAACTGATAGCGCATCCAGAGTGCATTCTCCCTTATAGTAAGACCTCATAACCTTGTTGTCTATGATGTAGCAGCCAGTTCAGACTGTTTCGAGCAGTATTGGTTCAATGAATGTTGTGCGTCCTCCTCTCTTTGTGTTAAACTTCTCGTACAGGCTAGGCTCGCCTTTCTTTTTCCCGTGCTTGTCGGGAACCTGAAATCCCTTCGACACATCCTCTCCTTGGGAGGATAGTCCAATAAGTTGTTGGATATCTTTTGCATGGATTGGATACATCTTATCCAACCATAGACTTCTATCATGCACTCTGCTTATCAGAAATTTCATGCAGCGCGCAATCTCGCATGAGGTACCAAAGACTGGTAAGTCTCTCAGGTTCATGATGGTTGAGTTAAATAAGTTGATGAACCCTTGTTTTGGTACAAATTGTATGTCCCTGGCTCCATCCGGAGCTATTTCCCAAAATACGTCTATGTGCATCTATGGGAACAAGGCTGAATTCGTGAGGTCAAGGTCGAGTAGCTTAATGTGCTCTACCTTCCCTTTAAGGTCACCTACGATCTCGACCCGGGGGTCGTAGAGCTCGTCTAGTACTTCTTCCTTAGTCATGGCGCTTCGGCTTGTTGTGTCTCTCGGAATTCGCACTTATGTTGGCAGTTAATAACTAAGGTTATGTCTACAGCTTTGACAATGGTCCCAACTGGTTCGCACTGCTGAGTTCGGAAATGGCTATGCTTGTTTTAGGAACAATACATTCTCGATTGAGTTCTGAGAGTCTTATTCTTGGCTTAACGGTTAATTTTTAGCAGTAGCTGCGCCTCATCATGACTGTGTAGACGCAATCGGGTGTGAGTTGTCCAACGGGATGGTTTAATCAAGGTAAATCCTATTGGGCGATCTTGGTATTTACTTATTTGAGTGGAATAGGGACGTGGTCGAATTGAGACCTTTCTGTTTGACGGGTGGGTGTCCCAGCGCAAACTTCGATGGAATCTTGGCGTAATGTGAATTTATGGCTTAACGGGCGTCATTTGGGGTACTGGAATGGCAATAAAGGTTGTGACTAGACTGGGTTTGCATGGCCTATAACTCAGATCGGATTTGGATTCATGGCGCCTCTAACCACAAAGGTTGTCTCCGTCATCTTTAATGACTGTCATTAATGGACTTTCTCATGTTTCAGGTCCTGTACTACGGAGTCGTCAATTTTGTATCAACCAACACTTAAATAAAACAAATGAACTATGTGTTATGGCACAACACTGCGCACATGGACATTATCAACTGAATTTACAAAATTTCAGAAAGAAAACGAAACTCAAATCTAATTGTTGTACAAGATCCGTCGGATTGGAGTGACTGTCCTTCTCTCTCAGTTTTGAGATAGGTAGGGCTTCAGGCGAGCGCCATTCACCCATCCCGATCGTAGCACACCATCCAGTTGCGCAAGTCTAACTGCTCCTGAGGGCCGGATCTCCACAACTATGAAGGGTCCCAAACAGTGCATACACAGCTTGCTAGGATGCTTCTGGTATCGGTTGTCGTAGAGTAACACCTTGTCCCCTTGTGTAAATACCTTGGTCTTAATGTGTCGGTCATGCCAAGATTTTTGTCTCGCCTTTTCAACCGACTGATGGAAGTCTGATAGAAATCTGGCTTCTTCGAGTTCTTGGAGCTCTGCAAGGCTCTGCACCACTGATTCTTTGTATGTCATACGTGTGGCTTGTGCAATATACAGACTTGGAGTGATGAACTATGTGGGCACCACTACCTCTCTCCCAAAAACTAGCTGGAACGATGTGTATCTGTGGAGTTTATTTGTGGTTGTCCTGTAGGCCCATAGTACCGCTAGAACTCTATCATCTCATTCCTCTTGGTTTGTGCAACAGACCTTTGTTAGTCCCCTTTCTAGGATTTTGTTGAAGGCTTCGACTATTTCGTTGGCCTCTGGGTCGTATGGACTGTTCTTATGATGTTGAATCATAAATTTTGTTGTAAGTGTTGGTATAGTGCTACTAATGAAATGAGTTCCATGATCGTTGGTTAGGCTCCTGGGACATCCGAACCGGGAAATGATATTTTCGAAAATGAACCTGGCATCAGTCTTTGTCGAACATTCTTGTACCGTTGTTTCTTCTGCCCAACGGGTAAGGTAGTCAGTTGCGGTAATGATGTATCTAGCCTTTGAATGTTTGGTTGTGGGGCTGATTGGTCCAATGAAGTCAACTACCCATTTCTCAAATGCCTGTAGAGCTCTAACTGGTTGAAGTGGTAGTTCATCTCAACATGACAGCTTGCCCACCCGTTGACAAACATCACATGATCTAGCGTATTCTTTTGCATCCTTGAAAAGCGTTGCCCACCAAAGTCCTGCCTGTAGAACTTTCTGTGGCATGGCCTTTCCTCCTACGTGACCTCCTGCTATTCCACTATGGCATTCCCAGAGTATATCCTGCCTTTCATGATCCAAGACACATCGTCTGAGGATGTTGTCTAGTCCTAGTTTGTACAATTGTTCGGCGATCAGTTGGTAATCTACTACTCTGATGACCATATGGTGTTTTTCGGTTGCGAAATATGTTTCGGGGCAGGCCCCTGTACTGAGAAAGATTTCTATGTCCTCCAGATATTCTGGTATGGCCATGATCATGAACAAATCTACATCTGGGAGCTGGTCATCCACTGCTCCGCCACTTTCTCCTGATTCTAGTCTGGATAGATGGTTTGGTCTGACGTTGCATCGTCCCGACTTGATGATGACTTCAAAGGAAAATTCCTGAAATAATAGTAGCCATCTACAAATTCTCCCTTCCAACACAGGTTTGTTAACTAGATATTTTAATGCGAAATGATCAGTAAAGAATTTGAAATGAGATCCTAACAGATAATGTCTAAATTTTTGTAAGGCGTAGATCATTGCTAAGCCTTCCCATTCTGTCATTGTGTAGTTGTGCTCTACTTGCGATAGCTTCTGACTCACAAAGTAGATGGGGTGATCCATAGCTCCATTTCTAGGTTGCATTAAGATGGCTCCTAAGGCAATTCTTGAAGCATCTACATGGACCTGAAATTCCTTTTCCCAGTTTGGAAATATCAGAATCGATGCTGTAATGAGTTTCTCTGTAAGTGTCTCAAATGATTTGTCACATTTGGGAGTCCATTGGAACGTTTCATCCTTTTTCAGGAGGTTTTCCAGAGGTGCAGTAATGTTGGCATATCTTCGAATGAACCTGTGATAGTAACCTGTGTCAACCTTTTGCAGCCTTTTTACAATAAACAGGAATGCCAAAAGTCCTAGACATCCAAAAACCTAACCCTAGGAGATGAAGCACCAAAAGTCATGTGGGCCCCGTTTGGGTAAGTTAGTACGTCAACTTCCCGGGGTCGTAACTTTTGCATACAATCTTTGTTTTGGGCATATGATAGCTCATTGGAAAGGTATCATCGAGGAGATTCATTTTGGGGCTCAATCATGGTTTTAGCTATGATTAAGAACCTTGATCTCGAAAAACCTTCATTTAGGCCCTCAAAATGGCCCCGGAAGTTAAAACCTGCTAAAAATAGTAAATTGCCAAAATTGCCAGAGAGCTCTTTTGAGCCAATTGGAAAAGGTGGGTAGCCACCGATATCCACCTGGATCAATCCTCCCTCCTTAGGAAGCAATGGTCTCCATTGCGTTGAGTTCCCGGGGGAGAAGGAAAATCATTTTTTGAATCTGCATCTTGGTGAGCTGCTTGTCTTGCTGGAGACGTCGCGTTGCTCAGTTTATGGAAGTCTATCACGAACCTGTTGAGGTTGAGATTGTTCAACAAGTCGATATACATGAGAGGACGGTGTGCAGAAGGAATCTTTGCACTTTGCTGCAACTTTGTTGACCTACTTCTGTTGGATAGAAGGTGTCAGGGGCGAGGTTGTAGTGGTTGCAGTGTCCTTATGTTCCCCTTTTGAACAGATTGTGAAGAAGCTGAATTTTGCAGTATGAGATACTACCTTGCAACACTTTTTAGGTGGAACAGTAGTCAGAACTACCTCTGGTATTCTGTAGAGATGACCCCCCAAAGTAACAATGACACTACGGGGTCAAGACTCATAAACAGCATGGCGTCTCCACATATATGGTTGGCCCAAGAGCACATCACAGACATCTAGTGGGGCAACATCACATAATACCTCATCCTTGAAGGGTTGGATGCCATATGATAATCGACATTGTTGGCTAACACGAAGATCTCGTCCTTGGCGAAGCCACCGAATGTTGTATGGTTGTGGGTGTGGTGTTGTCGACAATCCCAACTATTTGACAACCTCTGCTGAGATGAGGTTCTTCTGGCTTCCACTATCAACAATAAAATGCAGCAGGGTTCCCTTCACCCACATCTGTGAATGAAAAAGGCGCTCCCCCTGTTCAGGATCTATTGGTTCTTCTGGTTGAATTGTTGCGGTAGCGACAATAGCAGTGGGGTCCACGTCAATGATCTGTCCTTTACCATTATTTCCAGAATTAGATTCTGAATCAGGGTTCGACTCTTTGTCTTTGATATCGACCACCAATGACTGTTTTGAGCGACATTCATCGGTGTTGTACCAGGGGATTTTGTGGAACTCGCACCATTTTCCGGTGTCCTTCTTTGTCTTCCCGTGACCCTTCTTTTCTTGTGTCTTGGACTAGTGTTATCGGACTAATCGGTAGGTGCGGACACTAACTAATCTCTTTAGATCCACCTATATATAGAACAAAACACACCAGAACATGACGCTTTCCTTAAGTTTTAGATATTGAATTTACTAACTAAAGAGGGATGAGTGACATACCGTTTAAATGTCGCTTCCTCTCGCCATCACCATCCTAGCTTCGTTCCAACGCTCATACAATGATGATCCTGCAAAAGAACACAACCATCCAAAGTGATAGAAATAGCATAAACTCAATATAAACCTATGTATGTGATCAAGGAATCATACAATAAAACACAACAAGCTTTATAGAAAAGAATCATATTACCGTATCATATTAAATGTGAAAGAGAGAATACAACCATGGCCTTGATGTCGTAAGGTCCCTTCCAACTGTCCTTCGTTCCCCACACACTTTCACTCCAAGAATTCTGAGAGCACAGATCTGATAATATTCACAATCTATCTTGACAAAGTAAATCTCAAAGCCACTCTAACCAAGCTAACAATTCTAAGCCAAATCTAACTTAGCCAATCCAAAAAGCTCCAATCTACAAAATCCAACCAAAGCTCAAAAGCTAACTTTCTCCATGAGAACTCCTCTCCTTTTATAAGTTGAAGAGGATAAGGTGAGGAGGTTAGGATGATCCCACTAAATCATGAAAGCGAGTAAGATCCAAACCATTCGGATGCCACCTCACCATAGAAGTTTCTCCTTCTAGAAGATTTGAGAAAACGCTTGTTTTTCCCACGTGTAGGCATTCTCGCACCCTGCCTATAGAGCAACCTACGAACATCTCACACCCTAGCTATGGTGCAACATGCGAACATCTCGCACCCTAGCTATGGTGCAACATGCGAGAATCAAGCATTCTCGCACCCTGCCTATATAGCACCCTGCGAACTTCCTTTTTTACAGGGTTTTTACTAGGGAAAATGCAACTTCTTTTCTCAGGAAAAGTTCTTCTCCCTTCCTTCTTCAGGAACTCAGGCCACTGACCCCTCTGAAGACAATAGATAGGTTTACATCATTAACGGTCATAGGGATGACGAAAATAATGTGTAACAACTGGTTTTCCGGAGACTGTTTGTTAGGGTCGTTTTTGTCATACTTCGGTTGTTGCGGATTTGCAGACTCGAACTCCCATTTGTTCTGGTGCTTAAATTTCTGCTTGATTTTGACAGCATATCGATAAGCAGCACCAAGAGATGAGATGTCCAAAAAATCCATTTCAGTTTGGATGTATCTGTGTAGAGCCCCACGGTATTTCAAAACCAAATGTTGCTCGGAGTCTTTGATACCCATCTTGGTGCGCAAGGTATGGAAGGTATTAGTGAACTTCGGAACTGCTTGGCCCCTCTCTTGCCGCAGTGTGGTCCATCTCATGTACTGGTCCTCATAGTTTCCAACAGGGTAATATTGTTCCTTTACCACATCCACACAAAAATCCCAAGTGGGATCGGCCCCATATATTCCAAACTTCTCTGTGGAAATTTTCTCCCAGTAAGCTTCCCACCAATGTTTGACATGAGGGAGAGCTTTAAGGAGTGCGAAGATGATCTTTTCTTTGTCGGAAAAATTGTGAATAGAGAAATAACCTTCTAGCAGAGTTAACCATTTTTCTAGGGCTTCTGCATCTATCTGTCCTTCAAATACAGGAATATCAAAGTTAACTTGTACCTTGAAAGGCGAGGTGCCT
>ML792319.1:602429-627716 GCA_009831015.1 Picea engelmannii | reverse complement strand
TGTATCAGAGATGCAACCATAAACACAAATATACAGTAATACACGATTTCTATTAATCAAAGAAATGTACAGAGACTGTAAAAATATAGAGTGAAAGACTCGCTAGAATGGTGGCAGCTTATCTCTGAGAAGAGATGTGACGGGTACTCGCATTCGCAAGAAGAAGATTACAATGAGGCTCGGAAGGCCTTTTTACAATAAATAGAAATGCCAAAAGTCCTAGACATCCAAAAACATAACCCTAGGAGATGAAGCACCAAAAGTCATGTGGGCCCCGTTTGGGTAAGTTAGTACGTCAACTTCCCGGGGTCGTAACTTTTGCATACGATCTCCGTTTTAGGCGTATGATAGCTCATTGGAAAGGTATCATCGAGGAGATTCATTTTGGGGGCTCAATATGCCTTTGGCTATCATTGAGAACCTCAATCTCAAAAAACCTTCATTTAGGCCCTCAAAATGGCCCCAGAAGTTAAAACCTGCTAAAAATAGTAAATTGCCAAAATTGCCAGAAAGTTGTTTTGAGCCAATTGGAAAAGGTGGGTAGCCACCGATATCCACCTGGATCAATCTCCTTCTTAACTTTCTCTTTTACTCTCGGGTTAAGATGGTATGGCCTATGTCTGACAGGTTTGGATCCTGGTTTTAACTCAATCTTCATTTCTCCCATAACTCCTTTGATTCCCTTCAATTTCAAAAAAGTCTTTGGGAACAAATCCTCATATTCCCACAGTAAACTCTGTATTTCCTAACTGTTTTTCTCATCCCAGTAATCTCCCACCATAGTTATCTTAGGTTGCTCTTCGATCCCTATGTTGAGTCTCTGCAATTTTAATGGGTGATTGTAGGAACTATCGGTATGGCTAGGTATGGTGTTTTGGATTTCTTTGTTCCCCTCAGTCTCTTTGATGGCTAGGTTTCTCAGTTATTCTAATTCATCTAAGCTTTCTGAATCTTTGCTAATCTGATAGCATTCTATAAGATTTTCAATCAAGGGTAAGTGGAGTTTAGTCTGAAGTTCTTGAGTATGCTTGGGACACACTACAAAGTCTGATCTCTTATCATTATTGGTTGTAAAAAGAAGATCTTTAATCTTTTGCAGGACTAGTTCAAGCTCAGGGTACTTACTTGTGAATGAGAAGTCCTTGCAAAATTGAGCTACCAGTGTTTGCCAATTGTTGGTCCGTCGTCTGGTTTCCTCATGTATAAACCAAGATTTCGGGATTGGGCCTAGATAATGGGGGAATACCTGAACCCATAAGTGAGAGGGTATCTTCACAGCCCACCATTGTGTCGTGCACTGTTCAATGTGTATTCTAGGGTTTGATTCTCCACTAAACGGTTGCGTAACTTGGAGATCTGTCTGCATTTATTATTCCAGCTGCTCCCTATTCCAGAACCTATACTTGAGAGCTTTCTTCACTTCATCCCAAGTTCTGAGTACAGCTTTATGAGTAACCCACCATCTAGAGGGGGTGTTCTGAAAGGCTACGTCTAGTACTGAGATTCTTTGATCTTCTCTCACATTCTCTTCCATGTTCTGCAAAAAATTGTCTAGGTCTGAGGTACCGTCATATAATAGGTGTTCTCTAACTTCGGTCCCAACCCATATGGTCATTCAGACAGTTGTACATCTTCTTGAGAATCTTTCGTGCGAGCCTTGTTTCCAACTATCAAAATCCAGTTCTGAATCTTCGTCTGCTGACTGTTTACTTCTCCAACTTACCGATCCATCCGTAGTATGGTTGATATAATCGTTTCTTGTCCCAACAGTTACAGTGTACAACTGGTCTAGGTCTTCTCCTTCCATATTATTGTCTATTGGTTATGTGTACTTGGGTCCTACATATGGATCCAAAGGTTGAACTACCTTGATTTCCTCAGCTTCAAAAGTCATGGTGTCTTTCTTTAGGTCTATTACTGCATAGTTATCGTAGGCCCAATCGATGACAAGTAGCACAGGGTAGGGGTCATTGTCTCCCATGATCTCAATGACTTCAAAGTCAACCACTGTCTTTACTTATGCTACATCGATTTCCACGTTCTCCAATCTTCCTATGGGAAAGATACAATATTGGTTTGCCATTCTTAGCTGAATTGGGGAATATGTCAATCTCGGTCTTCCTAAATCTTCCCATGTCTTCTTGGGAAGAATGTTCACATCTGACCCTAGGTCCAACATGACATCCTTAATTTCGAAGTCATCTAACTGGGCTACCAGTCGAAATTATTTTTCGGTTCTTACTTTTCTTCGCTGCACTCTTTGAGTACTCTTCTTAGGAAGGTTAGCCCGTATCCTTGCTTCTAAGGTTTCTTCATTCCCTAGGACTAGGTACAGCGCATTGCGAAACTTTTCTGTCAATTGATCATTCCCCAGAATGTCAGAGAATAACTGAAACCAGAGGTCAACTGCGTTCTGATGTTGCTCAGGCTGTCTTGGTATGCCTACAGGGTTTCTGGGTGCAGGGGGTGAAGCAAGGACTTGTGCCACCTTAGGGTAGACAGTTGGTTGGGGGGCGTCTCTCGTATTTCATAATTAGGGATATTATGGAATACTTCTATGGAATCTTTAAAGAACAGTGTTTGCTTTAGGGGGTCATACCTGTCTCCCTTAGGTGTTGCTTTCTGAATCTGGGGTAGAGTATCAGCATCAGCTCCTGTCTTCGCTCCTCCTCGAGTGACGATATTAAGGTTTGGAAATTGTCCCTTAGAAATCCTCTTGATCTCTGAGCTGATAAGATTAGTTCCTCTTTATCATACTTTGTCTTCCCACTTTGTAATTAGCTCTGGGAAGTCTTTGGTTGCGTGTCCGTTGGTTCTGCAGTGAGAGCACCATGGCTGCCTTGGATGAGGACAATATCTAGCCAAGTGACCTTGTTCATCGTAGTTATAACATCTGCTTGGTCCTCTTCCCCCAATTCTTCCTCCTCTGAAATCTCCTCCAGCTCCACCTCCTCGACCTCATCCTGGTCCCTGAGGGTTTCCATTCACCCTAAATGTTGTTCGGTCTAGTCTATTTGCAAGTGCATCCAACGCTCTACATTGATTGGTAGTATGCATGGTAGATGCACATAACTCACAGTGTACTGTATTTGGTACTGTCGAATATTTCTGCATGATGGGGCACTGTCTTGGCCCATGCCTGTGGATTCGACAGATTTCACAATATTTCGTTGTTGGTGCTTCTTGGCCTCCTAGGAAAGCGTGATATGGGGTGGGGTGATGGAATGGTGAGTTCGTCGATACTTGCGCAACTCCTCCCGTGGGCCCTAGTGGGGTTACCATCATATTCTGAGGAGGTCCCATCCCCCTTACTCGTGGACATTCGTTCGCCAAATGACCTTTCGTATAGCATCCAGTGCACCAAACCTGTGGTCTTCCTAGTCTGGGTATCGTCATCTCTTGAATCTTTTCTATGAGTGCTAATATATGCCCTTGTAGTTGCACCATATTTGCATCTACTTGGGGTCGGGTTACTCTCAAACTCCCAGGGTATCCCGCCATGGCTTCAATCTTTATAGATTGTTCCAAGGAGTCTGTTAACGTGGCTATCCATTGTTGCGTTAGCATAATCTAAGTCAGGGGAAGCATCCCTTGAATGTACCACTCCCTTTGATGTTCTTCATGGATTGGATGTGCCAACCTCCCTATGGCATATTTGAACTTGTGGCTGTACTCCCAGGTCGATTCACCTTCTCTCTAATGGATTTCTCGCAACTCAAACAGAGCCTGTTGTTCTAATTGAGGTAGTTTGAACTCTGCTATGAATCTTGTCCGTACCTGGACAAGTGTGAATGCTTGACCTTGTGTCCCTGGCACTCCTGGTTCAATGATCTTCATGTACCACTTGAGAGTGCGACCTCTCAAGGTAGTCTAGAACTCGACCAGCTTATTCGCATCCGAAGTCCCTCTAGATCTCCAGATGGCTTCGCACAAGAACCAGTGTTGCTCACCGTCTTCATCTCCCTTACCCCAAAATTATGGGTATCGGGCAATCGAGCCTCCCGCCTGGTTGGCCATTATTGATCCTATTGTTTGTATCAATGTGAAACCTAACGGTCCTGCTTGCGATCTACCAGGGGATCCTAATATCATCCTTGTACTCGCACTTCCTAGTTGTGATTGATTAACTAATTGCACTGGAATAGAACTATCATGAGAAGATAGTATCGAACTTACTGTTTGTATAGAAAGCACTTGGAGTATGGGTGATTCGGGGCTGGTGCCACTGGCTTCAGGGCAGTTTTCTTTGATCTGGAGGGTCTCGTTAGATTCCACTGGGATGATCTCTTTGGCTGAATTCTCAATCTCTCCTGCTATCGGGGTTGAATCTTCTCTTTCTCCTCCAAGATTCATGCTAGCTTCCTCCTCTCTTACATCCATGCTTTCTCCTTCTCGTCCCGCCTCCTGGGGAATTCTTGCTCTCCCTGCTTCTCTCTCGTTTAATCTTTGACTGTCAAGTCGTTCCTGCCTTCTCATCTTCTGTAGTTCTTCCATCTGTCTTTCCTCTACTTCTCCCGATCCTCCTTCTTTCCTCAACTTTTTATACTGCCTTGCGGCTTTCTTGATCTTACCGTGCCACCACTTTTCAACTATGGTGGCTCTCTTAAAGGCTCGCTCATCTCTTGAATCCATTTCTTGTTGTTTCTCCCCCATTTGTCAAAGAACCCTTCCCCTCTCTCACGCCATGACTCTCACCCCATCTCGCCCTACCCCAAGCGAGGGTGTTTACGCTGCCATCTCGGTCAGGGACATAATCAACATCCCCTCCTCCATCAAGAAAGCCTTAATACACAGGGGGATCTCTCTTAACAGTCTTCCCCTTGCACCTTTCTTGAAAATTTCCTCTTCCCACGAGAAACATTGGTGGTTCGCAGCGGCAAACTCGATTATATATCCCTCGAGCGTGTTGTTAACCCAGAAATCCATAGCTCGTGTGATTGGGCAATCCAGCCTCTAGAGTGTTGCTAACTTGTCGGTATCCCATGCGCAGATCTTCTTGACCCGTCCCTGGAACTATGGAGCTTCTTGGAGCCTCTTTATCAAGTGAAAAAATTCTTTCGGGAATTTAACCCAGAAAATCTCATATTGGTCGCTTGATCTTTCTGAGTAAAAGATTGCTTCCTGAGTAGTTCCCACTAATTTTCTTCTTAGTTTCGCTTCTTTCCATATGAAGGCATCACAGTTCCTTTCCCACCATTGATCAATGCCAGATCTATGGATCGACGGTAGCATCCTTCCTACAGGTTCCTTGTTAACACAAGTCCCGGCAACGAAACCATTTTGTTGGCACGAATTTGGTCAGACCAGGGTCCTTCTCAGGTTACCAACAAAAGGTACCGTGTAGTCTAGAGCGTTGGCATTTTCATCTCCTCCAAAGAGAAGAAGTCTCACTCGAAGCGTTGCTGAGACAGATAGATAGGGAAGGGTAGGAAGAAGACTAAAGAGGATCCATAGAGCATTCAGAACCCACTCTTGTTCTTGCGCAAGAGATATTATCAGATATGAACCATATAAGTGCAAGAATTCGACCTACTTACGTTGCTAACAACAATTAGACGTAAAATCATCTAATAGAACTCGTAATCCATAAAGAAATGTTGTAATGCATAAGTAAACATACAAAGACACATCATATTTGAAAATTTGGTCCTTCTTCATATTATCAACATAATCTTTCTTTCATAGAGACTCAAAATTACATAGAAAGGCTCAGTACAGACTCTCGGCTCTAGGCCCCAGCCACAGAGCTCTAATTTCCCAACTGATAGACCTCATTCATTACAGACTCAAGACCTGTCTGTTTTCAACTTACAACAGTTACCAATCGTTAATCCCAAAATATGGGCAACTCTGATCAACATGACTCAACTCAATCGAACAACAACAAATACAATCAACAACGAGTGCATCATCCAATGAACGAACGAACCCTTTTACAATTATATTTAGCCCTATATATATATATATATAGTTGGGTTGTGTCTTCCTTCTCGGCTTGCACGTTTTCTTGTTCTGTTGCAACCGTTTGTTGCTTAGTTGGCGTTGCTCTGACTTCCGCAACTACTTTTTGTTACTCTTTCTCCCAGCCTCTGATGAAGTTTGCGCAACTCGTGCTTAGCCAAAACTTGCACAATTCTTTCCCAAAAACGAAGGGTCCAACACAATGTTAGAGGAGTTCCTGGGTACCCCAATCATTACTTTCCAGATTGGTTAGATGACCTTCCTAGGTATGATGGTGATCTTTCATTATCTATTCTTCACATTGATAATTTCCTAAGATGCATGTTAGAGATTAACATAACTCGTGAAGATGTGATGATGAATTTTTTCGTGTCTTCTTTTCAGAAGGAACAATGTGATTGGTTCATACATTGTGGGGGTCCAAAAACTATAACTTCCATGGATCTTTTCTTTGAATTCTTCTTGAAACGTTGGGGCCCGCCCTGTCAAGATTATAAAATTTCTCTAAGCAACCATTTGGTTACATCACAAGAGAACAAAGAGGATGAGGTGGTTCAAACCATTGAAGTAGAGGAAACATCAACTTTGCCTATTTGTGAAGATTTAGAATATGAAAAAAGCTAAGCACTTGGACTTCGGGTTCAACTACTATGAAATTCAATTTGAATTCAAATTCCTTATTGAAGTTCGGTTAAGGTTCTCCATTAAGTTCGTCCCTGTACATATTTTCACAAAATAAATTATATTTTATAATATATTAAATTATTTTACTTGTATATTCCATATATAATAAATAACAATTCGATATATAAAATATATTATAATAAATAAAACATTTTCCCAATGTTATAATAAATAAAATATATTCGGCAATTTCATAGATACTATAATAATACATAGCGTTATACTTTGTAATAATAATACAATTTATAAATTATATTCTATAATACCATTGTTGCAAAGGAATACATGGTTTCTAACATTAATAAATACACCATCTAAAAATTATTCATGTGCACTAGTTAACTAAGTGAGCCACCCCAAACAGAACTATCTATCATAGTGTTGGACTACGATTGTCGTTAGACCAAAACCCGCAAGCATTAATCTCCGCCACAATCGCCAAAGTAAGGATTCACGAGAGGGGGTTAACCCATTTTGTGAAACTCACGAGAAGTGTTGAACCCAACGTCCAACAATATCCCCCACAACGCGTGTCGTGCGAGTTTCGAACTCATGACCTGTCGCTCTAATACCATTTGTTGGACTACGATTTCCATTTGACCAAAACCTGCAGGCATTAATCTCTGCCACAATCGCCAGAGTTAGGATCTAGGAGAGGAGGTTAACCCATGTCACGAAACTTGCGGGAAACATTGAACCCAATGTCCAACACATATTCCCTTTGGGTGGTCAAGTTATCGTTTCGCACACACTTTGGGAAGGTTGCTTGCCTTGCCTCGAAACCTATGGGTTTTCTATACACCGAGAAAAGGGGGTTCAAAACCACATGGAGTAGAAATGAATGGATCTGCAAGATCAATTAAGATTTCTTATTTCATCCCTCACTTTTCCACCTAGCTCATTCATTAGTTTGCTTACCCAACATTGTTTACTCGGTCTCAAACCCCAACAATTATTATTCTAAGGCGCTAGGCCTCCGACCATCCAAGTAGCAATAAGGAGTGGAATGAGTTACCCTACCCAGTGTATCTGAATAATTGAATGAATTAATAGTCATCGAGTGAATGTGAGTGGTGGTTCTCGGGCTCTATCCTTTCCCCAACTATAGTTTGCATGTATATAAACTATGTAACATTGCCATCATGGGAAAGGAATATAGTCGCCCATGTGTAAACTAAATATCGTATCGTCATATGGGGGGAAGGAATACAATTGCTCGTGTATATACTATATCATATTACATGTTGGGATGGAAGGAAAACTCATATTGCTATTGGGAGGAAATCCTAAAGGAATATTCATACCGCGTAAAGACTATACGATACAGTGGTTTTTTTTATGGACATTGTGATTGTCTCTTTTTAACAACTTTTTTATTGAGTTAAAACATATAGCAACAAGTGGGCATCAGGTCATTGTAGTTTGCACATGAAATTAGAAAATTTTATAGGTTGAACCTCAACAAATTCAATTTTTAGGTTGAGGTTCCTCTAATTTGAACCTAAAGGTTCAAATTCGACGAACCCTATGACTTTGACTCATATTTCATCCACCTATTTCCATAGTTTGCAAAGTGTTGTGAAGCTTATGCCTGATGAAAATTTTGAACTATAGAAGGTGGGGTCCCCTAAAAAAGCAATTAAGTTATTTGATTCTATTATATTCTTATATGATATATACTTTATCGAAAAGGTGATATGGTTTTAATTTATCATAACATGATTTCAATTTGAATTGTTTCCTTACACATGGCATCAAAGAAGTCTGGGCATCAAAGAAGTCTGGTTTTATAAGGACTCATTTATTGCATTGCTAATAGCATAATATCATATACTTGGGAAATATTTTTTTTTATCATTACACAAAAGTGGTATTTGGCATAATAATATGCTTAGTTTTGGCATGCCTCACCTCTCGGTGGCATTAAAGATTGCAAGGAAAATTCTAATATACGTAGCTCATATGGTTGATTAGCACATTTGGTGTACATACGTAGCTCATATGGTTGATTAGCACATTTGGTGTACATACGTAGCTTATATGGTTGATTAGCACACGTGGTGTATATGATGGTATGTTTCGATTTATTTGTGATATGCTTCACCTTCGAATGGCATTAAGGTATATTGTTGAAATATATGAAACATGGCATTTATTAAAATGAGGCATGTTAAATGTTATGGCATACTAATGGTGCATGGGGAGTGAAAGTTTGGTGACTAATATGGCGCATATGGTTAATGGTTTATATCATATTTGCATAACTCCCAATCACATTATAAAAAGATTCATTTTATTACATGAAGAAAACATATCAAATTGAATATTATAAAAGGATTCATTTTATTACATGAAGAAAACATATCAAATTATACTTATGGATGCAAAAGGAATATGCATGAATTTCATGGCTCATATGGTGATCAATGCACTTCACTTATCACAATGGCTTTAAGATTTATTTAATATCGTTTTGATGGAAGTTTGGAAAAGGTTTAAATCTCAACGCACATTTAGTATTTGTTAAAACCCTAGCATACATGAAACTATGGTTTAACATTGGGGTTGGTGGCATAAGAAAGGTAAGTTGCCCATCACGTACTCCACGCATTCAATTTGAAGCGACTGGGGCATTTATGGCGGCGAACTCTCCTTCTACCACCTTTACGTTTTGTTCTCGTCGTACTGCCACCCCATCCGAGGAGTAAGCATTTATTCAAGTAAAAGAAAGCGGGTTATTTTGTTTGGCTACGAAATGAATATTACCATCAGTAAAAAAGTAAAAGGGTTTTCTTTTCTTTACCCAGCGTTTGTCCAAAAGAAATAAATGGCTTGATATGAGGTTCGACCTGGGGTTTGGCATAAAAATATTGAATAAGTTATTTAGACCTTGTTTTTACTATATGCATTTTGGGCCGCCTTTTTAAATATGATATAGGTATACAGAGATAATTGTCACTTGCAAAGGGACCTACTAATATAGTTTTAAACACTCAAAGCTATATTTCATCATTCATATTTCCACCTCCCATATGATTTTTCATGTCTATGCTCAATATATTCTATGAACTCTCTAAAAGAGAGATTCTAGATTTTGAAATGTTATATTATATTAGAAACCCCTCATTTCAAACACTTTACATTCCCAGTTATGATGTCCCTGTAATTATTGTTAAATCATGTAATTGCGTACAGTATGAATTTATGGTAAAATATTGAGGAAGAACTTCGAACAGAAAAGAGAATGTTTATGATGAGTATGATTGAGTTAGTTATCTCTAAATTTCCCTTTCTCGTTGCATGTAATTTGCATGCTTAGTTTTTTGTGTTGTAAAGTAAGCATTGTTAAATCATATTAAAAATTTTTTTTGCAAAGTATGTTTGTTTACTGCATGTGTATTTCACTTCAAGATTTTGACTTCATGAAATGGAAATTAGATGAGTTTCTTCAGTAGGGGAAGCAGATGGAATGACAAGGGAAATAGGGGTGGAAGAGGTAAAAGACTCAACATGTTCTCGCAGGAAGGGAGGAACAACAAGATAATGTTCTCAATACATGCTGATGTAGACTTAGAGGAATTCAACCAGCTTGTATAAACTAGTCCTTTGAACTTAGGAGGGCAACCATCTTTGCCTCTTCCCCCTCCCAATGAACCATTGTAGCCTCATCCCAGCATCATGGGCATTCCAGTACCCCTTCTCCAGCGTGTAAATGATGGATGAAAAAATAACCCAGTGAATTCCCTATCTGATATTGCACATTGGCCTACAAGTCCCAAAGACCCCCCTTTACCTCACCTCTTAGTTCCTTTTGTTACATCAGTTTCTTATGTAGCTCATTCCTCTCCAAGGGATAGTAAAATGTCTTCTCAAGAAATTCCAAATGACAAGGGAAAGAGGCCTATTATAATCCCAAGTACTAACACATCCCAGTCTACCTCTGTGCATTCAAAACAAAAACCAGCAAAAGCATATTGTGGTAGAAGGGGAATTTCCTTCAGTGATATGCATCCAAAACTGAGTAACTATGAAAACAAGGGAGTTAAAAAGCTTATTCTCAATGACATGCATCCTAAACTAAATGATCCTGAAGGCAGGAAGGAAATAAATATCTATTTTAAGAAGAGATATCCCAAGCTTTTCTAATTAAGTGTTGTGACAATATTTACTCTTGGATATTTGAGATATGGCTTTGACTGAAAGTGATTATATGGTATTTATTTTGAGAGTAAAATATCATATATTTTGATTAAAAGGGAGATACAATTGTTTCATGATTAGAGATAATCATGATGATGCCTTGTTGATTTGCATTTTTTTACATATATATTCAAATTATTTTATTATTATGGGAGTTATAAGGGTGATTTTTATGAAATAAGGTTTATAAAAAATCTAGTGGGACCCCACCTATTATTAGTTGAAATGTTTTAACCTTTATAACATATCCATGACCTTTTACCCTAAAACAAAGTTTTACTCTCTCATTAAACTAAAATTTAATTAAATTTAAGGTAGTTGAACTACCCAATTGTTTCACGAAAGATATAAAAGTGGAGGAGTTCAATGAAGGATATGAGATGTTAGAGAAGAGAAATTAATGTTAAGGTATGCCTAAGTTCAGAGTGACTTTTCTTTTTATATTTTCATTCCATTCTGAGTTTCTTGAGGACTAAATTGTCTCGTGGACAACAGGGTTATTCTGAAAGGTGGCAAGGAAACACTGAGTGGCATTGATCTGTGATGTGCTCCAAGGTCATTTATTTTCTTTGAAGTTTTGTTTGCATTATTAGAAGTTCTGATGATATACAGTGCTAATTAATGTGAGTTTTGCAGAGTTTAACGATGATACACATGTTACTTGAAGTGATCCAGATTGGTCTTACATATTTTGTCTTTTCCTTTTTGGCATCAATTTCCCTTGTATGATTTTTGGGACATCTTGGGCTTCCAAGGATATCTCTGGTCTAGGCCCTCGCATGGACTTGAAGAGACAATTTCAGTTGTAATTCAGATTGGTCATTAATAAAGTTTTTTGCTAATTTCTTTCTCACTCTGTGGACTATTGGAATACAATTATTTCAAATTTGTATCGATGTCCTTGTTACATATTTCAGCATTTTCATTTTCATTTATCTTTCTCCAGATCATTGTGTCTCAAATTCTTGATTTACGAGTTGCAATATCTAGTTAAAAATATAAAAATTGTATATATCGAAAATAAGATTTTGAGATCCAAGAATTATATTTCTTGAAGTTTGGATGAAATTCTAAGGGCTATAAACTAGGGTGATATTCTCGCCTATCTCACCTACCCTGGCGAGATTCAAAAATTATTTGTGTAAGGAACATCAATATTCCTTGCATCAACATTTCTTTGGCAACCATACTAGGGATAATTTTATTAAATTCCTTGGTTCTTTTATTTCTTTGATTTTAATGACTTTACCTACCCCTCAATAGTTGAATGTAATATTGTGTTTGTCCAATCAAAGGAGTGTAACTTCAACTATGTTTGACTTCATTCTAGAGACTGTTGTTTCATGTGAACAACATGAACGTTGTTGGGAAGTCATTGCTCGTGACATTGAAATATGTGAGCAAAGAGAAGCCCTTGAAAGGCAAGCTCGTAATCATCTTACCCAGCCTTGAATTGTTTTATGACCACCCATTTACGATCTTCTCATGTATCTAGAGCTAAATCTCTTGAATTCGACCCTTCGATTGAAATTGGGAGACGAAAACAAGTTTTAGAAAACATTCATAGGAAGCTTCGACAAACTCTTTCCGATTCTAAAATATAAGTCACTAGATTTTCACGAACGTTTTCACCAGGACGATAAAAAATTACTTCAATCTCATGTAAGTCAAGGTTCTACCTCTCAAGCTTCAAATTTTCATATAATTGGAAGTCTATACATTTATTTTAATCAAATCCAACGAAAGTAATTCAAAAATATGGTTTATTTCAATTTGAAGAAGATGTCAATACCACCCCATGGCACGTGCCTTCACCTTTAAATTTAAATCTAGTGACTACCCCTCTTCCTAAATTCAAAGATGATTTGCCTAAGCTTTTAGGAAATGGAATAATATATGTTAATGAGCATTTAATTGTTTTTTCTAATGTCTATCGTAACATAGGTGCTAATGATAACATTTTTTTATAACAAAAACTGGGAGACTTTGTGTATTAAAGCAAAAACAAGCCACGTCAAAGCGAGTGCCAGTGTACATTCTTCAAGTTCATATATTTTCTAGCTATACATTGATAAGAACTAACCAAAATTTCCAAGTTGGCTATTATAAACCAAACCCCATGCTTTCCTATACACAAGCTTACTACTTCATGATTGCAAGAGTAAATTCTTACAAATTGTTTACACAAGATAATGCAAAAGCAAAACATAATTAACGACCATGCAGAACTTGCCCCTCACTATACATGAGGTCATCCAAAGTTCATTGAGCACCCCCTGAGATTCTTGATTTTGCTTCTTTCTCTCTACATTTTTTATTTGATTTCCTTCCTCTTGTTAAAGGGGGAGAAGGATGTGGATTCTTCTTTGATATTTTTGCAAATGAGGGAGATTTAGAGGACTCTTCTCCCTCCCTTACTTCACCGATCTCCTCCCCCACTAAAGGTGAGTCCTTTTTGTGGGGAGTTGTCGAAACCCAAATTGGAGTCCCATCCATAGATTATGGAACTGATTCCTTCCCATGTGTAGTTGTGCAATTCCCTAGCGAGGTCTCATTTCCCTTAGTTGTATTTTATGATTTCATTTGTTCTTTTGTTGGTGGCTTAGATTTACTTTATGAGTTGTTCTTCCGAGAATCTTCCTCAACCGAGCCCTCTTTTTCTTCATCTTGAGATTCCAAAGCTTCAAATATAGTTTGGAGGGATTAGATGGGCGAGCTTGAGATCTATGGTCAGGCCGAGTCCCCCCTGGGCTATTGTTTCTTATGCTTTCTTGAAACTTGTTTGAAACCTTGATCAACATTGTTATGTGGAGTTAGATTTAACTTAGAAGATGATTGATTTTCTTGGGCTTTAGGGCAACTTTTGGCAAAGTGCCCATATTCATGGTAAAGGTTACATTAAAAGGTACATGCTCATAAGAAAGGGCACAAAGATGACCTCAACCCTCCATGTTGAGCTGAATCGCCCATGGCAGTCGCTTTTCAAAATCCATGTCCACACATATTTTGTCACATGTGAAAATGATGCCCTTAGGCTCAAAATGAGTTATATAACGACCCAATTTATTTCCAATGGCTTTGAAATGTCTTTGCCCCAGAAAATAAAGGGGAGGCACAAAAGTCTAATCCATACAGGAACTGTAGAGATCTCCATATTTGGGTTAAAGTCGAGAGTCTAGTGGGAAAGAAACATTCCTCTGGAACCCATGAAGCAGGGGCAGAATTTGAAGATCAGGTCTCGATCTTCTTTGGTTTAAAAAATAAATACATAAAAACCTTTTCCACAACAAAACACAGTAGTAGGGTCTTGCTCAATCCAATTCTTGGAAATCCATTCTAGTACAATCCTAGGATTGGGTCAAAGGCCTAAAAATTTATTGACTAATCTTCGCTTTGTTAGAATGATAAAGTTCTTTTTTGCCACAGAGTGCCCCAAGTCCATAATGGGGATGGAGTGAACCCTTTTGGAAAATTTGCTATGGCCAGCAGACAAGGAAGGCTCGCCCATGAAGAAGAGGCCAATGAATAGCTTCAATTGCATCCAAATTGCGCACACGACCCACAACAAATGATGGCACAATTCGAAGATTGTAGGTTCAACAAGTACAAATACCGACTGCGACCATCAGTAGATCCAAAGCCAGGATCACTGCCGTCAGTTCTCCAAACAAATGCAACGTGAACAAAACTGCTATCAAGGACGAGGGTGGTGGCTAGAGAAAACCCTAGTCGCAGAGAAATGCGCCCGAGCTCCAACTCATCTCAAGTGAACTTTCAGTATGATGACATTCAAGAGAAAATGCATCACATTTTTTGACCACTAAAATATTATTGATTTAAAATTTAAAATTATATTTTTACCATCAAACTTTTGCATCGTGTAAAAGTCCACATGGTGGAATATTAATGCCTAAGTTCCAAGCACCTAACCTCAAGGGGATCAACATAGATAAACCCATAACCTCCCGAGCTTTGGGGGAGAGATCTAACATCTCCCATTTGACTCATGATTGCTTGAACTAATCCTTATGACTAATAATGTATCATACTTATCACAAAGAAAAACACCTTAAAATAAAACACTCTCCAAAATAAATTAGTTTTTATCTTGTAAAGAAAACTTTAAAATATATAACCCTTAACACAATCAATTTAATTATAAAGAAAAAACCCTCAACACATTTACTTTAAGAACTTTTCCTATATAATATTTATTTTTATAAAATTAATATTTTCTATAAATTTTGTCAAATTAAAAAATAGAACTTTTCCTATATAATATTTATTTTTATTAAATTAATATTCTCTATAAATTCTATCAAATTAAAAAATATTCTATTAATGCTTATTTAAATTAATTTATTTTTTAAAACATATATAAACTATTAATAACATGGATAATGCTTATTTAAATTAATTTATTTTTTAAAACATATATAAACTATTAATAACATGGATAAACCACAAAAAACCAACTCCAAAGTGAAGAAAGCGAAACTCAAATATACATACTTCCCTCGGATTCACTTTCGATTCACTTTCCATATTACCATGACGACACCCCATCTCACCCCATTTAACATTTTAACACACCACTTTTTCAAAATTCAAACGACGAGAGGGAAAATGTTTCAATATTGAAAATCAAAATTTTGTAAAGGGAAAACGATTTTCGATAGCGCCACTCTCGAGAGTCGACCGAGCTCAAGTGAACGAAGGCAGAGCAAGCCGAAACCCTTCGGCTTCTCACAATGGCGTCTCAGTCTTTCCTATTCGCGTCTCAGTCTTTCCTATTCGAATCGTTGCACCAGGGCATATTTAAGAACAGTACCAGGCGTATGGGGGTCTGATCTGAACCGCAAAGAGGCATTTTTTCCCGGATTAGGGCAGCGCTTGACTTCTGCTGTATTGCAGCGTATTGTGACGCTATGCTGGTCTTCACACGAGACAGAACGCAAGAAGAGGTAAATCTTCAGCACCTGTCAATCTTTTGCCTACTGCCCAAGACTTGCACCTGTAGTACAACTCTTGTTTTAAATTAGGTTTGCGAAGATAAAGAGATGTTCGGCATTTATAATACAAAACTTCTTTTATAATTTGGTTGATGAAGATAGGGAGATGTTCAGTCCAGAATAAAAATACTGAAATTTGTATCTCTTCTCTTAAATTTGTGTTAGCCCTTTTAGCAGAGTCACGCTACCAAATCTATAACCCTGTGCCTAATTTTGTCAAACCATGGCCCTCATATAAAATGGGCGTCACTGATTCTGGCATTATATATCCTCCATGGCTTATTAAGTTATCCTCTTAGTCATCTCATTGATCATCGAAGTGGCATTTTTATACCTTTGCTTATATTGCTCCGCCCTCATCTTCATTTCGCTGACATCCTCCTACAGATTTTTTTGTGGTAATGCCACTGATTTTAGTCTTCCATATCCTCTTCTCAATAAACGGACCTTTCTTGTTTCAAATGCAACTGACTACAGTGTTCCACCTCCTTTTCTTCAATATGCATAGCAAGTCACCGTCAACAATCTTCCACTCCAGGCCAAAATCTGGATCACATATTTTTCATCCAAATTACCTTTTTGTTACGGCCATATGCATTGAGAGGCTGTACTACAGTTTGTTTTCTTTCTTTCTTTATGACATTTTCGGCATTATCTAGGAGCTGCGTTTGCACTCCCACATTGTACTCATACATGCTGTAGTCTTCAGTCCCATTGACCTACTTTTGTGGCCATTCGGTGGACATTAATAAAATTATCTTATCTTATCTATCTCGAGGAGTGGAATTAACCCCAATCTTCAAAAGTTGCCACCCCCATCTCAATTTTGGTAGTCCTTCTACGTCCCATTTCCTTATAACTGACATTGATTCGACAAAGTGATTATGATGTCCATACCCAAAGCCATGTTTTAGAAATTCAGATTGAAGTCCTATCTTGAAATCTCGTCAAGATATGGTCGGCACTTCATCCATAATCGCAGCCTACTCAGCCCTTTAACAATAAAGATATTGCCAATTTGCTATAATTGACGTTAGTTTCCCTTTCTTTGATTACACCTACAAGCCTTCTGGAGCACAACACAAATAGTTTAGAATGGGTCCAAATTAAGAATGGAACTTACAAAACACCCTTGGAAAATGCCTACAGGAACTAACTTAGAGAAACAAGAGGAAACTTGGATGTCATTTCATTCACGTAATTCTTCATGAAAGGAGTTTATGCAAGGTTTGCTGAAAAGTTGTTCTTTCCAGGGGAATTCAATCCTAAAAGTTAAAACAGTTAAACAAAATTGGCCTACCTATTGAGACCACAAAGTGCATTGACTGAAAATTGAAGCTAAAGATGCTGTCATAATGACTAAAATTCATTATAGTCAAAAGCTGCAGTAGAGAACTACCATTTATTTGGAACCGATATAGATATTAGAGACCATATGATCTGCAAGAGTCCCAAACATTTTATGTGTTATAGTCATAGTTGATGAATTACACGGAAAGATCTTCAGTGGGTCACTAGTATACAAGGAAGTCCAAAAAAATTAAGTTGATTCTCTGTGAGCAAGTCTTGGTTGCTGGTTGAACGGTTGTGTTCCCAAATCATGATGTACCAAGGACCCCTATGTGTACAAAGAGGGTCCCCATCTTCAATTAGCATCACCAGTGAAGGTAACATTATTATATACTATGGATTATGCCTCCATCTTTGTTGACCACATGCACACTTAGTTGAAATCCAAAAAACAAGTTGATTCCCTGTTAGCAAGTCCTAATTGTTGGTTGAATGGTTGTGTTCCCAAATCATAATGTACCAAGGACTTCTATGTGTACAAAGAGGGTCCCCATCTTGAATTAGCATCATGAGTGAAGGCAACATTATTGTATATTGTGCATCATGTGTCCATCTTTGTTGACCACATGCACAGAACAATACATAGATACTTAGTTGAATGAGCAGTTCATGACATTCTCAGTGTCTCTGTGAATGATGTTGTGATGGGTGTTCCTTTCTCTTATTTTTTAAAGCCACACACACACATCATTTCTTGATTAACTTTGTCTCATTATCACATCCAAATTCTCAACTTCAGATGGATCCATATTCAACAACTTCAAGGTTTTGGTTTGCTATTTTGTGTTTTTCTATGATATTCTTGAATTTATCATATTTCAGCCATATTGTATTTAGTATTTTGAGAATTGTCATTTCGTATTAGATATATAATCATGCTGGGTTGTCACATTGATATCTTAGTAATTGGGGTAACATTTTCTAACATTAATGCCATTTGTTGCAGGGAGAACAGTTTAAACGTTTGCGTATGATGTCCAATGAAGCATCTGGCTCTCTACTTGCTGGAGAGAAGTATAATATTTTTCCCCCTATTTTTGTGTAAGGAGGTTCGCATCTTATGTGAATTAAGTGTTTACATATTGATATTGCAGGTCCAACGATGCAATGGTTTCTGGGCCTAAGAAAGTTGAGTTGTCCAAGCCGCCCAGATACGTTGACACTCGTGTTGCCGATATTTATCCTGTTACAAAGCCTGGTGATAGGCTTAAAATACTTAGCTCCAAAGACAAGTTTAAGGTTCTATTCCAAGTCCTAACATCTTTGGGTCAATCACATATTGCTTTTAATATTCTATATAATGTTGAATAATACTTTATTTCATCTTTTAAAACCGTTTATATTTAGTTATCAATATATGTGAAGATGTGCTTTTGCATGATTTCGTGTCATAGGATGCTCCTTTGTTTCAAAAACAGATAAAAGAGATCAATCAATGTTCCACACTATCCGATGGGAAGCTTTCATCAAAATTTATTTGGTAGGTGTTAACATTTATTTCTAAAGAAACATGATAAAAGTTTTATTTCTCAATATTTTGTAAGCTTGGTTTAGTGACAAGCTTATAATTTTTTGAGGATTGCCAGGAGGAGGAATGGGAATCATACATCATCTGGTAATTTAGATACCTCCATGAATAGTACATATACAAATAAGAACGTTGAACAAAAGGTTGAGTGTCAAGAATATAACAACTTTCTTAATGTTGCTGAGCTCTCATCAAGCTCTCCTGCTTTGTCTTCAAGAACGACCGTTGATATGGTATCTTCTAGTCCTTATCATTAGTATTGACAAGTTAAGATATATGCAATTCTTTTAGAAGTTTCAATACGTTCACATTTTTGGAATGTGTTTTTAGTAATGCTAAAATGAATGTTTGACTGCAGGCCAAGGCATTTAAGGGGTTGGCAAATAATAAGGCGTCAACCATTGCCACTTCAACTCACGACTCTCCAGGTTTACTGGGAAGTTTAGGATCATCCTTACGTGCTAACAGTTTTGGACAAGATTTACCAATAGCTGGAGACAAAGTACCTTTGGATCTGAGCTTGAAAGTTAGCATGCGCCTAATTTCTTCCTCTTCACTTAATTGGTAGGTAGTTTTTAAGTTCTTATTCAAAGTTTGGGGTTTCTTGTTCTTAGTATTTACAAATGAATGTTAAGTAAATACCTAGTTACACGGTGGTTAAATTTCCTATGCTTGGTGACCAACACAAAGTAGGCAATTAGGCAATTATTGTTATGTATCTACCCACAATATTTCTCTCTTCTTCTCCTTATCTACCTTTTTCTTTATCTTCTCTTTTTAACATGATCTATAAGAGCTACACTATATATCCTGCATTGACTATGTTTTTCTTCTTTTCTTCCTTTCACTCTTTACATAAGACATGATATGTACAAAGGGGACATGTTGATTTATATGAACTCATTTGGAGATTACCCCCCCTCAAAGTGGTCAGTAATATAATATCTTTTTCTTTTGCCTCATTATTTTCTATTTTTGGTGATGCACTAGTCTTGGTTATTTCTTGATAGTGGATGCTAATGGTAAAATTGTATTTAGATCATCATCCGTGAGTAAAGTATTCTTATAAACAAGGTGAAAGTATCCTTATAAACAAGATGGCAACATTTATTTGTGGACTTCAAATGCTAATTAGTTGACATAAATTATCATCCAAGATTATTGCATCATCTTGCCTAGAGGCCATTTCTTCTCCATCTCTCATAGCCTTATGTCTATCACAACCCGAGCTCTAAATTCTCATATTTGACCTCAAAACTCTTAAAACATGTTGATGCATTAGCAGTGAGCATGCTAAACTTTTGTCAACTCATTTTACCTATAAGTTCCTTAATTCATCTAAGACGATTCAAGTTGGACATAGTAACAAGGTTTAAATGTAAATTGTGTCAACGTTGTCCCATTAAATTAAAATAACTCATGTTAAAAAATCTCATTTTTATCTTTTCTTCTTTGATTGGGGTATAAGGTTTGCAACTATCTTGCTTTTAGTTTTAAGGGCAAGGGGACAAGGAAAATAATTTTTGATGCAGGAAGTGGAAGGGGCCATAACTCACGGGCAAATTATTATTAAGCCCTTTGGTTGAGAAGTTTCAGAGTATTAATGTTTTTTGCTCATCTTTTTTCACCTTTTAACAAATAAAAAACTAAAAAACTATTTTTTTTGAAGCAATCAAGGCTAATCATTTTCCATATCTTGGTGGAAATTTATCAATTGCTTATGTTAATAGTTGATATTTTCAATTGGAATACATTGTTAATATTTGACATTTTCAATTGGAATTTTAATATTCCTTTATCTTTCCTTTTTATCCTTTTACTTTAAGAATTTAACATTACCATTAATTGTTAGCATTTTTTAGTCAAACCCTTTTTAAAAAAAAATGAATTTTACATGTTGGAGGGGTCGAATAACTAATTGGCCTAGTAGGGTCGATTTGGTACCAAACTAATCGAGTCATGCTTTGACTCGGCTGGTTCGGTACCAAACCGGCCCATCGAGCCGAGTCATTGGTCTAGTTGACCCGGTCACCTATCAACTCGGTTGAGTTGATCGAGTAGAATCAACTCGAACTGAGTTTAAAACAATGGAGGAGATGATTTTCGATTGATAGGACATGTTCAAATTGGGGAGGATCATTGGATGATCAAAAATCCACAATAGGATATGTTTTAGCCTTAGTAAGGTAGGAATTTCAGATTCGTTTTCTTTTCAATGTCAAAAAGAAGAAACAATGGGGCATGCCTTGTGGAGGTGTTCAATTGTTATGGAATTGGATCCTTTGGGTATAGTTACAAGTGAAATTCAACTACATGTTCCCAACATCCCTAGCTTGGTTTGGTACCCTACTAGGCTATGTTGGGATGATTAGGGATTACTGTAGAGAGTTATGGAATTTGACATGATTGTTTGCTATTGATTTCCTTTGGAAAGAAAGGTGCACAATAACTTTCAATGAGACAATTCCCACATACATCAAAGAGAATTGGGAGTGTTAAAAAATAATACGACAATTCATGTCAAAGCTATAGTTGATATATTTTAAATAATATAAATGAAATTAGAAAACAATTGATGTAATTAGTGAAAGCATATTCTATTCCTTCAATACCAATGTTTTCTTAAGTATGTTTGATGATTAGGTAACAAATTTAGGTAAAATGATTCCCTTTTAATATTTTTTTGAAAATATCTAGTTCTAAATTAACAACATATACAATGATTACAAAGGGAGGCAATTGTTTTGTGTTCCTCTATATGGATTTATAGCGGGCCTAGGTTTTCTACAATGACTTGGCCTTTCTTTTAAACAAAACTAGTTGATTTCTTTGACCCTTGGCAAGGTTTTAATAGTTAGAATAAGACATGGTTTATATGATAACATTCATTGCAATAAAGAGCATTTTTTTCTGCTTGTCAGGGAATGCATTGCTTAGTTTACTAAATAGTTTTAGCATTACAAAAAATTCCATTGATGAGTTGACCCGGTTGAATTAACAACAGCCTTGGCAGGATTGATCACCCTAATTCTCGCTCTTCTTTTACATCTTTATCACACTACCTTGACCCACTTTTGCCCTTTGGTTGGTTCTCTCTTTGTGCAAGATTAGGTGTAGTGTGGTGTTCACCTCCATTTGTTGCTTTAGTTGCTCCACTGTCTTTTCCATCTTGCTTCCATGTGCCTTACGTTGCTTCTCATCATGTGCAACCTGCTTTACTTACCGCAAAGCGATCTAAGTAGTCATTTACCATGCTTGCTAGCATGTCTTTTATGTGCAATTGCATCCCTATGATTTCCTTGTAGATCGTGTTATAGCACAAGTTGTAGGTTGGGCAAAGCTTGACCCAACCACAAAAGCAAGTGCTACAACTAGGGAATCCTACACCCAATGTCACCTCGATGTAGGTCCCACACTTGGGGGGTGACTAAGGTCACTCTTGGGAGGTGATCTCGGAGACCCTAGGGGGAATGAGAAGGATGAAGGGAAGTGTAAGGAGAAGTCCCCTAGAAGGTCAAGTGATGGAAGAATAGATTGGTTGAAAATGGTAAGTGAAGGGAGGTAAATGGATACCAAGTGAAGAGATAGCTGTCGGTGCACCCGTACTTGCCCAAAACACTAGAAAAGACACCTTGCAGTGCTATATGTTAGTGTGGATCAGCAAGTTAAGCTTGCTGTCCCTAATTTGCAGCAGTGGATGACAGTTTGCATCAGCAAATAAAGTATTCAAATCAGCATATAAAGCACAAGATCAATTGGCAATATCATCAATGAATTTAGTAATCAATTATGACTTGAGCATAGCACTTTAAGACTGAATAAAGCAAGCTGTTATAAAATGATTCTCTGCAGTAAATTATCAGCCTTATGGCTGTAGGAAACAATGACATGCAACAGCAAAATCAACCATAGAAAAGTCCCCAAAACTAGCCTAGAAAGTGCGCACTAGTTAGTGGAATTAGTGGCTGAAAATTGGTGGAAAGTTAAAGGCTAGTTAGTGAGATATTAACACCTAGGGTTAGTGATTTTCTGCAGATCCCGAAGGCATCAAGATCACTATCCAAAAGAGAAAGCTTGTAAAGGTTGAAATTTCACGTTTGTCGAGGCAAATGTTTTGTATCTCTAATGCAACTTGAAATTGATTAGTGCCTTAAACTATTGGGCAATGGGGTCAAAGAGATGAAGAAGCTTAGCTAAAACCTTGGGAGTGTACGCCCTTGTAGTTCCCAAGTATAGCTAGACTCCTTAGGGTCATGCCAAGAGGGTATACGCCCTTGTATTTCTCTTGGCAAAAACACCTTGAACAACAATAGACCTTACAAAAGTTAGGCTTGGATAAAAGATTTGACTTACAAATGCCCTAGGGGTGTACGTCGTTGTAATTCCTAGGGTTTTGCAAACCAAAACAAGAATACCTTGGAGGGTGTACGCGCTTGTAATTCTCCAAGGCAACTTGTGCATAATAATCTCCTTCAAAACACGCAAATGAAAATACCTTGGGGAGGGTGTATGCCCTTATACTTCTCCCAAGGGTTTGACAAGTGACAAATAATAGAATTTAAAGCAAGATAACTAGACAATAAATGCAGATTTCTCTTACCAAATTCATAAATAGTATTGAACAAACCCTTATCTCCAAGATTTAGAACATCCACATGCAAGAGAAAGAGATTCCAAGCCTAGCACATCACTTTTCCACCAATAGCCAAGAAAAACCAAGACAAGTGCAAAGAGAGAGAAAATGCTCAAACCTAGCGAAAATTTCAGTCCAATAGCCTCTCACAATGGAGAGTTATGTTATCAAAACGAGATCTTATGATCTCTATTTATACAAAATGTTACCAAGGTGACTTGTCCACAAATTAAGGGGAAAACCACAATATTAGGGGTCAACAACCCTAATGTGCCCCCTTAACAAAGTAATATTAAACAATTCATTTAAAATTTCACTTTTTGCACAAACAAAACCCTAATTACATGGTCGTCACCCCTTTAGGCGATGTTTTTCCACTTTGAAGGAGTCATTGGTGTTGGAGAAGCGTGGGTAGGCCTCCAAAGGCCACATGTCAAGCATCTAGATGATCTCATCATGGTGAAGACCCTCTTCTCCTCAAAACGACCATGTGTCAAATGAGTTGCACCTTACCACCATGCCCTAGCGCCCCAAACATGACGTCAAGCTTCAAAAAGAGGATGTTTTGCCCCTCCTGGGCAAATCGTTCGGCAAGTGAGGGCTGGGCTATGTCGTCCAAGTCATCATCAAGGCCTTCCAAGTTTGATCTTCCCCATCCGGCATGCGGGTCCTTGGCATCCAACCTGTGGGCTTGTAGCCCCATGGAAGCCTAAGCTAGTCTTGTTTTCCCAAAATTGTCCACCAACTAGGCCCTGCAAAGAAAAATGAGGACGCCCTCCGAGGATCTCAAGTCATAACATCATGATAAGTGAATCCAATCAATAAATAAGCCACCTAAGCATGTGCATCAAAGATCACTATATCAAACAATCAATTGCTCAAAGACACTATGCGACTTGTCAAGCTTGAATATGGGAGGGTTGACGAGGTGTCCTATTGGGAAGATCTTGCCCTAGGTCAAGGAGAGTTTTCGAGAGATCCCTCTCTAAGCCATGTAAAATGGATGAGGTGGTTGGGGTCAAGACTCAATGGGCATAGGGCTCATGACATTCAAGGGGTCGTAGTTGTTAGAATATTAGGGTAAGATGAATAAACAACAGTCACTTTTAAAAATTTCAAAGCAAGGATACTTTTAGATCAGAAGCATAGGCAGCATATAGGTTAATAGACAGCAGTGACAGAATGATAATACAAATCTAAATAGGCAAAGCTCATCCAACACTTAGTAAACTCAAACAAGGAGAGAGACAAAGCTCAGATTCAAACAGTGATAACAGTGTTCTCTAAATATGTAACAACAGTTCTCTAACTGTAGATCTACAACAGAACTCAAAATTATTCTTAGACCAAAAGATATGCAAAGACTCTTTCAAGTAAAAACARCAGATCTAAATTTCAATTCTGATGCAAACAGTAATGAAGATCCTTTCAAGTGTAACAGCAGATCAACAATGATACAAGACCTCTTTACTATATGACTGTGGTTCAAATAGCAAACAAGGAAGATTACTTAAGAAAATAACTCAGATCTGAACTTTCAACAGAAGCAGAAATAGAAGCATACCTGGCATTAACCTTACCACTGAAGATGGTGCACAACCACAATAAAGATAGGTCTTTTGTTTTATGCTCAGTTAAAGGTTTGGTTCTGATCTATTAAAGATCTATAGCCACCGATTGAGAGAACTTTCATGCCACCACTGTTAAGATAAATGGAACCCAAAACCCCAACAAGTAAACCCTAACCCTATGGCATATAAGGTGACATCAAACAAGGGTACAGTCAAGATGAAGCTGCAGCAAACCACCGTGAGCACACACAGAAATTACCCCTGACAGCCAGCGATACCTCTCCACAGGCAGCGACACTCTTCAAGACAGGAGCGACACCCTTATCATAGGTCACAGTACCCTCAAGG
>ML792319.1:572153-585476 GCA_009831015.1 Picea engelmannii | reverse complement strand
AACTAGCAAGAACCCTCTCAAGAGTCAAAACCCTCTTAGCAAAGAAATGGATGAAATCAGAAATAGAATGAGAGAAATGGGAGTGAAAGAGTGTTTAGTAGTCTTAACTAACCCTAGGCTACCTTTCCCATGAGTCATTTCCCAAAAAAAACCAAAAAAATAAAAAAAAATGACCATTTTCCTCCTCCTCATGCGCGCGGCCTCAGGGAGCGTTTTTTTTTGCTTGGGAGCGCTCAGGGAGCGTCCAGGGAGCGAACGCTCCCTGAGGAAGGAGCGTGCGCTCCCTCCTCAGGGAGCGTTCGCTCCCTGGACGCTCCCTAAAAAACCAGGGAGCGCAGTTTTTCAAGAGGGAGCGCGCTCCCTAAAAACGCTCCCTGAAGGGGAGCGTGATTCGAGAGCGGGTTCGAGGGGGGGGGGGGCGCTCCCCCGCAACACTGGTTGTACCATCAGTAGTTTTGGCATGTCCATGCAAATAGGATCCATCGGGCTGGTTTCCCTCTTAACTCTTGTTATGATCAATAAAATATGTAATCTTATCTAATGAAACTTTAGAAAGCTTTCTATGACGAAGTGTTGGCATTAACCACCTTTCAAGAGGTAGACTTCCATGTACTCCCATCTTTGGCACCTACCATTTGACTTGAATTAACAACCATGATGACTTCTCTAGTCAACTCTTGCCTTGTGGGAGATGTTGACCACTTCTTTTTGGGAATCAAACCCCAGGGGGGGTGGGTTGTGACCCTACCTTGCTTTCACCAACTTGGTTGTCCTCTCGTGGCAAAAAATATCTTATCTAATGTTTGGTTTACTCAATCATTTTCCTGTGTTCCTTGTTTGTTTCCCTAATTAGTGGGGGTTGTCAACATCCATATTTGTTTAATGATTTATTTTCCTTCTCTTTATAGTAAAAAATATACAAAATGCTTTTTAATGGTGTCTTGAGGCATAATGCTGTTGGGAGATATGAATTTTTTGAAGAATTGGGATGAATATTGAATGGTTGCTTAGTAGGTGGGAGTCCCCGGTAAGTAAGTCTTTGGTAAAGCAAGACCTCTCTTCGAAAGTGCTCGAATTTTTCGGTCAAAGATTATGCTAGAAAGACACACTTTGGACGAACATATGTTCACTATTTTTTTCATGAATGTTGGATGTTTTAGGTTTTGTAATACATACATTTCAATGCTTTCATCCCTAGAAAATGTTGAGCCTTGAATTTGCATTTAATTGTTGAGATCAAATGTATGCAGCCCTACAAGCCTAGAACTCAAAAGTTATTTAATGATCTAATATCATTGATTGTTTTGTAGGTGCCATATGTTGAGTAACACTAGTAGGTATATGGGGATGAAGGAATTCATGTTTCTGTTTGATTCTTCGCATGATAAGGGACATACAAACTACAAACCTTGCTCACAGTTCTCCCAACAGAAGGAGGTTTCTTTTTGGAAAGCATTGCACTCGTGGGTGCACCCACAATCTATGTTACCATCATCCCTTATTTCTACTATGGCGTTGTCCGCTGCTCGTGGTAGTGTTGCAGGTATGATGTTTGATTTTGCAACATTAACAATTCCATTGTTTGAAACAATAATTTTCATTTGTGAGGTTAAGGGCCTAGTTTAAGGGAGCTAAAATGCACGTGTTATGTTTATAGAGAGTGAGTTCCTATCAAAACGACAATCATCTTGGGAAGATTCATTTTGTTCCATATATTACATGTTTAGGAAAAGGACGTGCGATATCTTTTATTGTAAGTATATGTTTTTGTATCAACACTTTTGTGCATGCATTTAATTTGTTGTTTTCAAGTTATTATTTGTGATTTGGCTCTAATCTTAGTATCTACTTAATTTTTTTTATTGTTTTGCTTGGAATCTGAGTGATTTCTGTGTTGGAAATTGTGCAGTTTGCACTCAACAATTCATAGTCATGTTTATGGGAGGTAGTTTAAATGGAAAAATGGAGAATACATGTGCTGCATATCTCACAAGATCCACTCGTGGGCTTCGGGCTTTTTTAAAGAAGCATGTAAGGGCCTTTTAGAGTACAAACTTTTAGCATTTGATTGATTATTCAACATTATTGTGGTAAAAGGTCAATAATAAAGAGGATACATTATAAGCATTTGGTGTGTTGATTATGAAAGCTATATTTTAATATGATATTGATAATAGAAACACAAGAAGTTGTGAAAAACATTGTTATAGACACACAAATAACAATCTGCATGTAAAATTGTTAGAGCATG
The DNA here is from genome assembly GCA_009831015.1 of Picea engelmannii. Classification (NCBI taxonomy): domain Eukaryota; kingdom Viridiplantae; phylum Streptophyta; class Pinopsida; order Pinales; family Pinaceae; genus Picea; species Picea engelmannii. Next base: position 583,225 of record ML792319.1, on the reverse strand, counting down.
TTGTATTGTCCTTGATATTTGTCAGAGATCCTGCTTGTTTTGAAAGTTTAGTTTATTAATTTGCTCTTGAAAGTATGGTTTGTTTGCCTTATGTGCAATTTTCTCCAATAATATAAGTAGATGGTTCAAAAGAGATAGTAAAATGGATCATGTAGGTAATGTGTTCATTGCCTAGTAGATATCATCCATCTATCAAATCCCTAATAAGTAGGAATAGACCCATTTTAGTGTGGAGAGGGACTTGGTATCGTGAAAGGGGTAAATATTTAGAGTGCCATTGACGTAGTTCATGTAGGTAATGTGTTTTTTTCCTTGGCTTTTATGGGACTAATGTCTTGCCTTCACCATTTTGATATGCGAGAAAATGGTCCAAGTTGTGTACATTGGTTATTACCATATTAACTTTGATTGTTGTTTGTAGACAATGTGGAGATTTAGGCAATTGTCTTTTGTCACCTAGATAGAATAGAATCCCCTTTTTATTTCTATATCCCTAGGAAATTTTGTTTCCTAAATTTGTTCTCACCTCTCTCTAAGTTGATTTTAAAAGGATAGTTTGAACTTTGGATTTGATTTGATTTGTTCTAATTGTTACCCTCCAAGTTGCACTAGGATGGATTTGCATTTGAGCCGCCAAAGTTGAATTTTTTTTTGTTCAAATTCAGAGTTTAGAAGTCCAGCCGGCCATTATGACTCTTCAACTTCTTATTTTTCTTCATCACGCATTTTCCATACCCCCACGGGGGATTGTAATAAGATGAGTTAGCATGATGAATTTTGTAAAAGGCTTAGCAAGTTAGCTCCCTAAGACTTGGTCATTAGTACATTACTCTAGAGTGTTTTTTTTTACTTGTTAATTATATCATGCTGCATAAGCAAGTTATAATTTCTAAGTTTTTTCACTCCGTATCTTCCAAAGTTGGAGTATGTCCTAGTGGCTAGGCCTTAGTAAGTTGTCTTGAGTCTAGTGTCTAATGTATATTACCATGCTAATCATCACTATTGAGTCTTATGGAAATGGACTAAGTCACCCTTAGGATTTTTTTTAATGTTTTTAGCAGATAAAAATTTCCCGCAAACAAGATTTTTTAATTGTAAATGATGTATAAGTCAAAAAAATGGTACTAGGAGGCATTATATGCCTTGGGGGTATTCGTTTTCTAACTCAGAATACCCACTTTACCTATGTACCACCTTTTTGAGGAAAAATATTGATTTTACCCATTAAAATCGATTTCTCTAAAAAAAGGTGAATAACAAGACAAATAAAAGGAAAAATCAACAATCCTTAAATCAAGGAAACATGTTTGGGACATGTTTTCCTTGCATCTTTAGTTTTCTTGAGTGGTGGCGAGTTGTCTCAAGTGAAAAGTTTTCTTGAGTGGTGGCGAGTTGTCTCAAGTGAAAGGCGACTTGATTAGAGTGAGTTGTCATATGGTGGAGATCCCAAGAAGGGAAGTCACACTTTACTCATTTCTCACGCTTTTTCCCTTTTACATGTGCGATTTCTCATGCTTTTTCCCTTTTACATGTGTGACTTCTCCTTGAGATGACTTGCCCTTCATTGCGTTGGAAACATCGCTCTTCATTGCTTTGGAAACATCACCCTCTCATGCTACATAAGAAAGACGACCCCCTTCCTCATTTTTGACGAGAGAGACTTGGGGAAATGCTATTGTAATGCTTCTATGCTTTTGGAATTGAAATAAAGACTTTGGAGGTCATATCGGTGTATTGTGCAATGTGTGGATGTTCTATGTTCCTTTGATTTATTGAGGTAATTGTAGGCTTGCTTTTCTGCAATTGTATTTTCTTAATTTGTCCTTGAATAACAAGATCTATTAAGTTAGTTTGCATTCTTAAATCTTGTTATTTGCTTAGATATGTGGTTGACGATTTCATATTCATTGATGTTAATTAACATGTTTTCTAGATCCCATGTGTAGGGAGCACCCATCCTTGACGAAGTGTTTGCAGGAATTTTCTAAGTTTGCAGGGCCTTGGGATTGGAGGAGTGGAGGATTCTAGCTTGAATGTCCATCATCTTCAACCTTTTTCTACAGGAACAAAGTCTCTCTACAGTCCATCAAGAAAATTCCATAGCCCAACGTTTCATTCCTTCCGGCTGTTCTCTTTCTTTTCTCCCTTTCAACAAAATCAAAACTTTCTTCCGGTTACTTTTTCATTCGCATGCAAAGTAAGCATTTTGTCATTTTAAAGTTAAATTTGAAGCAAAATATCATTGCATGCTAAAACACATGTTAGAGCTTCCTTGGTTCAATCTTTTAGCTAGCATTCAAAGCAAATCTTTCAAGGCTAGAAGATAGATCAAGATTTATGAGCTTTCAATTTAATATTTGGCAACTTTAATGCCATTTTTTTTGCTGTTCCGAACAGCAAATTAAACTACTAACAAAGCTTATCATTTGGCTTGCCTTTGTGGTTGTAATTTGCTAGTTTAGTTTACTTTTTACTTAGAATTTTTTTGCCACAGTTTGACCTTTTTCTGCAAGTTGTCCAAAGTGATTTTAGGCATCTTTGGGGGTTGTTTGTTTGCTGTTTTTGCCGGAAAGACAAACAGCCAAGAGGAGACTCTCTTCGAATCTTGAAGATTTAGACCATCAAGGACCCGCAGAAACACCTTTCCTCCATTCTTAATAATTGTTTCTGAAACCGTGTCAGTTTGATGGTTCTTAACGTATAAAGAACCACAAACATTCCTGAAAAGAGATTGTAATCATTAATAAAATCATTGGGCTACCCAGTGCCTAGTTTCAATCCCCAGGGGGGGTCGATGTCTTTTGTGTGATTGTTTCATTTAGATTTTGCTTTGTTTTACTAACCTAAGGATAAAAAGAAAATTGCACCACAAAACATTCAATTTTTAAATTAGTTCGATTAGTTTTCTTTTTTAGTTATTTCATTTTTGCAACAATAACGAACCTACACTACTTGTCCGCCAATATGCCCTTGTGACCACTACGGGCTTGCCTGAACTCTGGTTGCAATAGAAATTATTGTTTACTTGGGATCCTACATTGAACTTGTGTGTGAAGTTCGAGGGATACTCATTAATGTGATGCGTTCTCTCCTCGTTGGACCTCTGATATTGTTCTTTGCACCCAATTGACGGATAATTCCATAAGGGCCAAATATTTAGTTTAGATTTCCTTTCTTGCAACTACATGCACCGATGTTTTCATGAATAAACTCACTAACTTAAGCAACTCACCTTAATAATAAAATTGTCAAGAGCGCTCCAACATATCTTTCATTTTAACAACATTTATCTTACCATTGGCACTAGTCTATAATACTTTCAATCTTTACTTTTCAATATTTACTTCAAGTACTTGCAATTTGATTATTTCTGTTTATCTTGAAGTATCTCATGGATAAATTTATCTTATTTTGCTTGTGCTATCAATGAATATGCCATTTCGTGATTGATGAATTATATGTTGCTAGAGTAGATTTACTTGTATTGCTCTTGCTTTCATTAAATTCCTAGATTTATTTTGTGTTATAGATTACTTAGCCTTAGTCTATTTTCTTAGGGACCACCCCCCTTGGCTTCACTAGGAGTTGGCCTAGATAGAGGAGTTGAGTGTCGAGTGACAGTATCTCAACTCGAGACGTGTCCCCAAGGACACCCAGTGGATTGAAGATTTCTTCCACGTGACCCAAGGTGTGTATTAGGCGACAACACTAATCATTACCGACTTTTTTAAGCATTGAGATAATTATTCTCTTAGTTCTCTCAGTGATGTCTCACTTTTGATTTATAGTTGTACATAAGATTAGTGTATGTGATACATGTTGAAGAGACTAGAGACTGATAGTTGCTTATAATGTGGTAAGAGTAGGGCATCTGGATTTCTTAATTTTCCAAAGCTTGCTTGGCATTTGAAGTTGTAATATTGGAATTGTTCAAGGGATGGGTTAGAGTAAATTGAATGGAAGAAAGAAGCTCGCTTGTTGAACATGAGAATCATAGAGGCAAGAAAGTTAATGCAAAAGAGGAGAGATTTGGGATGCAACTATGGTCGTTTTGAGATGTAGAGGATAGATCATTAGAGAACAAAAATGTTGATGCCCAATAGTGTCGGAACAAACCATTTTGAATTAGGCTACCATCATATTAACAACTTGAAAATTGATCATATACAAATCTAAAATAGAAAATGAAGTGAATTTTATGTTAATGTCCATGAAAGACCAAAATAGGCCAAATGGACTAGACAGTACAAAGAACATTTATAACACTCATAGCCAAAAAGAAAAAAAAAGGGGAGGGCATGAAGTGAAAACAACAGTCTAGAATTTGACTATGCTAAGTCAAACTATCAATGACCTAACCACCTTGAGATTAATTATCTCAAGGTCTACATGTGGTTATAAAAGTATCTACCCATTACTAAATTGAGCACTAAGTTTCATTACGTGTTGGATGCAACGTTGAAGGCACGCCTATAAAACACTAGCATTGCTCACGTTTAACAAGTTGTAAATGAGAATAAATAAATGAAGATTGTCATGACACCTTATAAGATCCCTTTAGTGGCTGCCATTTGTGATCCTTGAAAGGCGATCCACTATGCATGTGATCCTCTTGTTTGTTTTTTCTATTGCTTCGAGCTTGTTATCAATTAACTATAATTTTCTGTCATTTCTTATTTTTAGCAGTTCTATTTATAAACTTGAGTTTATTGGTTAGCTAGTGATTAGTCATTAGTGAGTTTTTGCATTTAAATAATGAGTTGAGCGCTTGGCATGTGTTGGTCTGTGTTTGCCACATAGAAAAGTGTGCTTGGTATGTTGGCATGTTGGCATGTGTATAGGTATTCTTGGCACATGTGGGGTGCATTTCTTGGGGAGTTACACTTTTCTATTCTTAGACATTTTTGAATGCATGGACACCTCTCTTATTCTATAAAAAGAGTTGGAGGGTGCATTAGGGAACGGGTAGTGGTTGCAATTATTCTTTCATTGTTAATGAGAAGCTATGCGATTTTTCTATGGATTTCTAACTTGTTTGTTTTGATTTGTATATTTAGTATTTATCATATCTATTAGAGATATAAGGCTTACTATGTAATGTTCATCTTTTGTATAAAGCAATCTATCCCACATTCATAAGTGGAAATGATTTGCTTAATGAACAATGATATGTAAGGAGGTAAATTCCTTTGTAATAGATGCACCAATTATTCATTGATAATATCATATGGTGTTATTGTGAGTATCTTTCTTTGAGCTTAGTTATGTGACTCAACCCTATCTAGGGTTTCCTCATTTAGTGATCTATTTCATTTTGTAATATGGTATTAAAGCAGGAAGTTGTATCAAGAGTCTCGGGCTTTTGAAAGACAAGGTTTCCACTCTTGTGACTTTAATAGTCTGAGAGCCACTAAGTGCCACAATTCGAGGGTGTTTAGCAGTGGGTTCAGTTAGATCCGAGTTTTGTTGTTTTAGCCGTGATTTAATGTGGGATCCTTTTTAATTTTCTCGATTGAGGAAATGAGGGTTTTATTGTAGTATTATGGTGGATCTCTCAGATTTGTAGTATCTACAACTTTGGTTTGCGTAACTTTTTTTTGCATCCGTTGACAATTATTTTTGCCAGTGAAAAATATAAGATCTGATTAACCATAGAGATGTCGCTAGAGAAGTACTCGGGTTTCAATTTCCATATGTGGAAAGTGAAGATCCAGATGCAATTAATGAATAAAAACCTTTGGGGAATTGTTAAAGGAACCGAGGCAACACCTGCAGATCTGAACAGGTTGATAGAATGGGAGAGCAGAGATGATAAGGCAAAAGCCATTATTGGCCTTACCCTCTCAAATTCAGAGCTACATCACGTAGATCTAGACAAATCATCCAAGGAGATCTTGGAAAATCTCAACAAGTTATTTGGGGCACAAGTAGTGAATGCAAAATTTTCCTTGAAATTATAGTTATTTAGCTTTAAGATGCCAGCTGAAGCCACCATGTCACGTCACGTCAACAATCTAAGATCTATTATCAAACATCCTGCAAAAGTCAAGGCAATAGTTGATGAGGAGGATGCCAAGGTCATTCTCCTGAATAGTTTGCTGCGTAAATACACTAGTGCTATCTTTACCCTGTTAAATTTCCTTCAACCCTAGTCATGGCAATTAATTGCTAGTAAATCCTTGCAGAAATAAAATGCAGGTCTACTGAATAAAAGCACACAGAGATTGCTAACTAGAAATTGCACTGGAATAAAACAAGAAACCAAAACACATGTATATAGATATTTTTGGGTAAATACCCCTGAAAAAACCTCTAAGGGAAAACCAACAATGAGATGATTTTATTATAGAAAATCAAGGCTCGCTTACCAGGATAATAGCCGATTGAGAAAAAGCAAACAACGAAACTTGGGCAGATTTCACCTGATGAAATCCTCTGCCCTCTTGCTGTCCTTGCCTGCTGCTCACCTGACTGTACAATGTCTATACAACCCATTCGTACGCTATACGTGCCCTCTCGTGGGATGTATGACCTGCTGTAGGTTGTACAAAATGTACGATTGTTGCTTGCGGGATGTACAACCCCTCCAGAAAATCTCTCGACCTCTGCCTTGCTTGGTACAACCCGCTGGAAATTCCTTGGCTGTAGAAATTTTCTCTTGCTGAAACTGTACAGTGAAAGTTCTTCTCCATTCTATGAGTCATTGACTCCTTGCATAATGTGTGTCTTCTCCTTTCCCTTGGCTGCCTTTTATAAACTTGAGATGAGCCAAAACCCTAACCTCCAAAGTGATCAATGGTCGAGATTAAATCTCCATCACTTGAGATTAATGGCTAAGATTCATTTAATTAACTTAAATCACTAATGCCAAAAACTTAGGCATTTTATTTAAATTAACCTCCATTAATTCTAAAATGACATTCACTTTAATAATTAAATTATTAAAGTGAATCTCCAAGGTTTTGAGAGGTATTAATGACAACTTCCACATGTTAGACACAAACCAATGTGGAAGTACCTATTCGAGCTACAAAACATCAACACTCCCTCTTAGCAAGGAAGGTACTTTTGGAAGAGCCACTTGGAATTGGCTGTCCCTCCAATCCTGGCACGATAACTTGCACATCATCCTGCACCATAGCATCCTGATAAACCTGACAGTTTGCTGCATCTTCAATGACGTTACTCCTTTGTGTTGAAGTTTGGAAACTTCTTTGGAGGCTTGCTGTAACACCTCGTTTTACCCCAAGTTTGTTTTTATGATTAAGACTTCATTAATTGTAATTGATGAACATTGTGATTGTGTTTTATGTTTAATGAAATTACCTACTAGCCGATTGAAGGGAAGCCTTGTAGTGTTGGCCATGATACCACAAGTGGGAATTGGTGAGGGGGATACTGGGAAGATTTTGTGAAGAAAATAGGAAGCTTGTCCAGGATCCCAACCCCTACCTGAATCACCTCGAATGACTAACCTGCCTAAAGTACCTTATTCTCCATGTTCACAAGAATGTTCGTTATTGGAGTCAGAGCCGATGGTTGGGTAGTTATGACTGCCTTCAGAAATGTACTTGGAAGAGTGACTCGATCGGCTGAAGCTGTCAGCTAGGAGTACCTTGGAGGTGCCCCTTCGATTTGGGAGCTTGACCCCTGGGGATGCTTTTGACAGATTCAAGATGGGGAACCTGAGGAAGCAGGAGCGTTCCAGATCGAGTAAAGGCAAAGAAACACATACACAGGGATGGAAGGAGGAGATTACGAATGAGCAAGCGGCTCGAGAGAGAACACACAAGCTTGACCAGAGTAGAGAAAGAATTGGGAAGTTCCAGTGAGGAAAATAGGAAGCTTACCCTAGAAATCATGGTGGCCATTGGAACGGAGAATGCCCAAATCCATATTGGAGCAGAGAGGGCCATGGGTTGGTGCTTGTTGGAAAGAAATTGACATTGATAAGGGAAGGGCACTGAGGGATCGTGTAGTGCTGAAGAGATTCCCTTGTGCAGAGGAAATCCAATTAGGAAGGCACCTGGTAAGCTCGTGGAGGCTCCGAACTTAGTGGGAGGAGGGAATTTTTGCTGTTGCCAATGTGTTGAAGGAGAGTAACCTTAATGACCAAACCCTTAACATGAGAGCCAATTTGTGAGAGTCCCCTGGTGGTATCATGGCTTGACACGTGGTGGCTTGCTGTAGAAAGCAAAGGTACAACAGAGCGTATGGTTGGGTGGAAAGGCATTCACCCTCAGTCAGTTGGCATGTTGAAGGTAGATCTGAAACACATAAGTGTTCTGAATGTATTTAGCAAATATTTGTAAATGAAAATGAAGTTGCATTTTGTTCTTGAAAAGAAGCTTGACATGCTAAATGAATGCTACATTTTGAACTTTGTTTGTATAATGAGGTTCTTTCTAAAACTGATTGGTTATCAATCATGAATGTGTAAAGGGCTTGATGTGGAGGCTTGTAATCCTATGTTTTCCCCAAGCCGTTGAATGGAAAGCTTACATGATGAGGAAAAATTCACTTCGGGGGTCATTGGGAGGTGCCACCTGTGTATAGAGGATTCGGGGGTTAAAACCTTGTAGACAATGCCAAGAAGGCGAAGAGTCTATTTGCCTTGAGTCGCCTTATAACCCTGTTTGAATCCCCTGCTTAAACCCTAAAGAATTCTTAGCCGTAGATTCAATGTGGAGAGTCGATCCCGATCCTTTGTTGGAGCTCTGAGCATTGGAGAAAGCCTTTTGGAAGGAGGTCCTTTCAGAAAAACCTATGACTAATGCTAGGTGAACTTCCTGATGGGAATGTCCTGAGTCGACCAGAGTTGTCAATTAACTCGGAGGTCAGATCGATGAGATATGGACCATAGATCTTGCTATGAGCCATTTCGCTAAGCTTGTCAAAGCACGACGTTCAAAAAGGTCCACGAAGAATGTGTGGAAGGAACTTCAGATGAAGAAATCTCGAAGGTGAAAGTTCGAATGGACTAGTGTTGTAGATCTGCCCAGTGGCTTAGTAGTCATTGATCTTGCTGTGGGTCTAGCCGACAAAGAAATCTGTTGGAATCGTGAGGTCGAATAATCGTTGAGTGGATTTGATATCCAAGAGAATCCTAACTGTTAGATCTGGGGATTCGATGACTATCGGATTTGTTGGAAGACCCCAATTCAAAAAGAATTGCTCGGAAGGAACCACAAGGTTGAGGGAGGAGATATTTTCGATGGTGAAAGCTCGAGTGAACAAGGATCATTGATCTGCCGAAGGGTCCTCCCTATAAGATCTCAGTTGTAGATCTTGCCATGGACCTCTCCTGATGAGAAATTGGAGGAGATTAGGCGAGATCACTAGTTGTTGTGTGGGTCGAGAGTTCCGAGTGAATCGAGATCATTATTTCCCTTGATTCCTGTCTATTGGATTTGTTGGCAATGTTATCCCCAATTCTAGGGACAACTAAGGAGATGATGTCTCGAGGCCCTCAGGTTGCAGACATGGAGTACCAAAAGACAACTTGACCCGCAGTGTCCACTTGCACATACATAGACCCGCTTCACCACCACAGTTCCAAGCTCATCATGAGGGTATCCACCACATCAGCTGGCTTCCGGAAGACATTGCGCCTTGCTCCATGAGGTACAAGTCAGGTATTATGGTGAGTATCATTTCAATATTTGAGGCATTTGAGTTTGTTACATTCTAAACCGCTTTTGACTATGTAACGTTTGCTTGGAAATTATGCTCTTTGCCTTGTTTCACCTTGGTGGTTGACATTGCGCCCTAGTAAGTGGGTCACCCTTAGGGATAGGTGTGCCACTAGGAGGTCCTCTTGACAGGTCATCATGTCGTTCCTGACCATACTTGTTACTTTCCACACTTCATCCCCTCATCCCCTTACCTTTTGGGATTTTTGGGTGTATTGACCCAAGAAGGGATTGTCCCTCATTTCATGGGAAGAAGGGGCTGAAGGCCCAGAGGCTTGTAGTTGGCAAAAGATAAAAGCCAATCATGAACCTTCTAGATGCTCGCCCAAGGATCCCAAGGACAATGAAGTGTCTCTTATAAGAAATTGATGGGACCTGTAAAAAAAATAATGCAAAATGCCAACTAAGGTGGAGCATGTGTGGGCACTGTTTTTCATGCTTAGGTAGAAGCCCCACACATGGTTTCAACTTGGGGAAGCATGATGTTACTAGGGTAGAGTCAAGGTGGGCACTGTTTTTCATGCTTAAGTAGAAGCCCCACCTTGGCTTCAACTTGGAAACATCTTAAAAAGAATAAAAGACAATAAATGGGCTTGGAAAAAGGTTGCATTGAAAACGAAGGTGCAACACACCCTCTACAAAGGCACCCATAAATGAGATACTACGGTCCCTTGTATGTCATGAACCCCATGCCCAAGAGTCTTGCCCCCATCCATGTCTCTTTGTCCACATGTATTAGAGAGGGGCTCTCTTGGAAAACACTCCTAAACTTGAGGTACGATTCACCCAATAGGTTGCTTTGTCAACCCTCCCATACCTGCAAATTACATAGGGTCTTTGAGCACTTGTTTATTTTGATGAGGTAGTTTGGATGTACATGCTTAGATGGCAATTTTATTGATTTGATTTACTTATCATGATGCATTTAACTTGAGATCCTTAGAGGGCGTATTCATTGTCTTTGCAGAACCTAGTTGGTGGACAAATTTGGAAGAACAAGCCTAGCTTGGGCTTCCTTGGGGCTTGAAGCCCACAGGTTGGATGCCATGGTCCACACACCAGACAACGATGACAACCTTTGGAGGTCTGAGGAGACACCTTGGAGGACCTAACCCAACGATTTGCTCTTGAGGCTAAAACGTCACTTTTGATGAGGTTGACGTCACCCTAGGGCTAGGGTTGGGGTGTAATGATCCCAAGCCATTATGCAAGGATCATCACTTGTTTTGGTGTCTTCTAAACTTTTTTCTGGTTGTGGTATTTCGTCAAACAGTTTGCTGATCTATTTGTTTAGATGTGTTTATATGTGTGTATGCAACAAATAACAGAAAGAGATAACCATGGAACATACCTCAACCATATGCAATAAGATAGACAAGC
>ML792319.1:559800-571052 GCA_009831015.1 Picea engelmannii | reverse complement strand
TTATTAATATTTAATTAATTAATTAAATCACTTTAATTAATTAATTAACCTTTTTACCTTTGAAAAGCTCCTTATCTCTCCTTGTGGCTTCCCTGGCCACTGAAAGTCACTTCTAGCCATCCCATCTTGTAGTGTTGCTCCTCTCGATTCCAATGAGCTATTACACAGAGAGGTTCCTCCAAGCAATGTGCCCAAAATGACCTCTTCAGTGAATTCCATTGACTTATAGCTCAAAATAGTCAAAATCATGGAAATCGTCGGAATGCAACGAAACCAAAGCCAACCTGTGCGGAATGGCTCATAATGATGGAATATGATCATCAATGCAAGCTGGATCCCACAATGCCTCTCAAATACCCTTGTACTCGCTCTAGCATCCATCTGGCTACTCTGGTCATCATAAATCTCTGCCCTGTGATGATGTCCCAAAGTGGGGACATTACATGGGGTGGTGGTGTTCGTTGACTTGACACTTGGCATGTTGTGATGGATGAGGGTTTGACTTGGAGGAGAAAGGCCTAGTGCATGAGAGGGAGGCCCTAGAGGGCCCAACGACTTTCACTTTCCACTCCAACGACGTGCAAAAGTGCCAAAACGGTGCCCTAAATGGGTGATGTCATGCTTCTTTAGGTTTTCTTATGTGCATTTTAGGGTTAAATTTGAATTTTATAATGTAAAGGGGCAAAGTAAGGGTTGTTGTCCCCTTACTTTGTGGTTTACCCTAAAATTAAGTGGACAAACACTTGTAGTAGGATTTGTGTAAATAGAGATCATTTCATTTCATTATCATATCATAACTCTCCCATTGTGAGAAGACTAGTGGTTGAAATTTGCGCCCTACTTGGGCATTTTGGTATCTCTCTCTTGTGCAAATGATTTTTGGTGATATCTCTTGCTGAATGACTGAGCTAAGGTGGTGTGCACCTCTTGGAGACTTCTTCTCTTGCTTATGAATGGTAATTTGCTTGGTGAACTAGTGTTTGTTCTTGCATCTCTCTTGAAATTGGTAAGGAAAATCTGCAATTGTTAATTCTTCTTGCTCTTTTCATGGTTATTGTTGGTTGAAACCTTGGGAGTATAAGTGCATACACCCTCCATTAAGCTTCATCTCATTTGCTAGTTTACAATTCTTTTGTTGCAAGGTTCCTAGGAGGAGTACAAGGGTGTACACCCTCCTTGACTTACCTTAGTTTGATTTGCATACCCTAGGGAATAAGAGGGTTTACACCCCTAGGGATTTTGTTGATCTAACTCATGCTTTCAAGACTCCATTCACCCATTTTTAAAAGGCAGTAATTTCAAGTTTGCATTGGAGAAATAAATTGTTTGCATTGGTAAACGTGATTTAGTGAGATATCAATATTATTCAAGTTGGAATCTCTTGTTGATGCTTTGAGGTTGCTAAAGCCTCTAGGGCATCTTAGTCTACTTAGTCTTCTTGGAGCTATAACTAAATTAAAGCTACAACCATTAGGGATGCAACAAATCATTCTCTTTTTTGATTCATAACTCACATTTCAACTTTCAAAATTTGCTAGCAAGCTGCCATAATACTCTACTAATCTCAGCGCACTTTTTTGGGTGGTTTACTTGTACTTTTTGTGAGTTGAAATTTTCTGTTGTAGCAATAGTTTGCTACAACCATAAGGTTGATACTATATGTCTGTAATACTTGTTTACAACAACCTTCTTTTGTTGCTAAAGTCTTATGTTTTCATACTTGAGTTATTCTAGTACTTGCTAGCTTATCTATTGCATCATTTACTAGACTTTTAGCATCTTATTAGCAACTTTTAACTATCATTTATTTGTTGATATATATTCTTGTTGACTGCTGCAAATAGGGACGCCAAGCTTAACTTGCTTGTCCATTGGATTATTTAGCTTGTATCTCGTGTCTCAGGCAGGTACAACCACTCTTTGCAGGTACTCAAAGACTTGGCAACCTTAAACCACTCTCGAGACTTGCTACCAAGCCATCTTCCACTTAGTAACTTGACCTATAGGGGTACCTCTTCATAAGTATCACTTTCCATCTCATTTTGCGCTTAGGGTCACCCGTGACTACCCCCTTGTGTTGGATTCTTCCTTCACTAAAGCGAGTGGAGGGTTTATTTGAGGTCACAATGGGTAAACTCTCCCACCGTTATCGCCATCCAATGGATTGGGTTGGGCTTTGCTCAACCTACAGTTTGTGCGATAACAGGGAATAAGGTTGTTGGGAGAAAATGTTTGGAAGGAAAGGTTGGGGTTACACAACCTATTGTTTCCGAAGAGGGAGAGTCCGAACTATTGCCAACCGTGGATCAATTTGTGTTGAGCGAGCCAAAATCGTCGATACAAATGAGTTAATCTTCTGGATGCACATAATCTTTCCGTCGAAGGATCACTATTGGGGTGTGACGTGTCCGAAGACATGTCACTGTCGCACCAATGCACACACCTTCCCATTCGTCTGAGCAGATGACATGGAAGAACTTGTGTGGTAGCCATGTAGGATGGATGACGCGGTAGAGGATAGTGTTCGAAAGAACTTTAGAAGGCCACTTTGATTGGCCTGGAACTTGTTGTTTACTGCATAGAAGGATGTTGAATGCTCCATGTGGGTGGTTTTTCACCTTGGGGTTAAAATCGAGATCAGAATCATAGCGGGAAGAGGAATTTTGACATCCCACCAGTCTAAGTAGGGTTTAGGGGGTTAGGTGTGTTACACTTGTTCTCCTTGAATGTGCTCCTAGGAGCCTCAACATGCTCCTGAGCATCCTTCAATGTCTTCTCAAACCACTTGGGTCTCTTGACAACGCTTGAAGGGGCCAACTCCCCACCTGAAATGTGACACCTTGCACTAGAAATCTGTGAACTTTGTTCTTCCTTTGGATCCACCTGCTCCTCGTCTTGACCTGGAGTTCGACTTCTTGAATTGGAAGTAGCTGATGAGCGCTGCTCATCCTTCAAAGCCTCTTGCTCCTTGTCTTCTGTCACTGGAATAGGCTCATGAGACTTCCTATATGCCAAACCCTCCTCAAACTTGACATCTTAGCTCACCACGATCTTCCTCTACGTTGGAATCTAGATCCTATATGCCTTCGAGGTCTCACTATAGCCAACAAATAAGCCCTTCTCCCCTGAGGGCTCCAACTTTGTCCTCTTCTTTGCTGGTACATGGATATACACTGGACAACCAAAAATGCAAAAATGGCCAATCTTCGGCTTCACTCCAAAGAATGCCTCTTCTGGAGTCTTGTCCTCCAAGACCTTATGAGAACTCCTGTTTTGTACATACACTATTGTATTGCATGCTTCTGCCCAAAGGAACATGGGCAAATCTTGGTAATGAATCATTGCCTTGGCACCTCCAACAATGGATTGATTCTTCCTTTCTGCAACCCTGTTCTGTTGTGGGTTGTAAGATACTGTTAGCGCCCTCTTTATCCTTTCTTCTCTGTAGTAATCGTTGAAGTCTTTTGAGGTGTACTCACCCCCATTATCTGACCTAAGAACTCTGATCTTCTTGCCTGTTTGATTCTCCACGAGAGCTTTAAACTCCCGAAATCAACTAAAGACCTCAATCTTAGTCTTCATGAAGAAAATCCATGTCCTCCTAGAGAAATCTTCAATGAAGGTCGCAAAGTAACTTTATCCGCTCATTGACTCTATTGACATTGGACCACACATGTCTATATGTACTAGATGCAAGATACCCTTGGATCTGTTCTTGCTGCTTGGAAAAGCAACCTTGGCATTCTTTCCGAGAGCACACCCCTTGCATACTCCCTGTCGCTCCACATTGAGCTTTGAAAGACCAATGACTCAGTGCAGGTAGTGCTCTGTGATGCAAGTGGCCCATCCTCCTGTGCCAAAGCTCACATAGGTCATCACTATCATGAACCATAGCACGTGCTGGTTGGGCCTTCAACTTGTACATATTGCCCTCTCTGTTACCAAGAACTTGTGTCGAGTGAAGGCTAGATCCTTTCGGTCGAATAAGAACCTGACCATCCTCGATGGTGTATCCCTTGTCTTCCATTGTCAAAACTGAGAGAAAATTCATTTTGAGCTTCGAAACATAAAACACATCTGCGAGCTCCAGTGAATCGACTGACTCTAGTTCAAACCTCATTGTCTGAACTCCCTCTACACTACACTTGGCATTGGTGCCGAGCTCCACATGTAGATCCAAGTCCTTCTCTGATAAATTGGTGAAGAACTCCCGTGTCCCTGTCATGTGACGAGAAACCCCATTATCCACGAACCAACCACTATTAGAAATTGTGCCAGAAAGACAAGAGACTAACAAGAAATACTTCTCGAACCTCTAAGCAAACTACTTGACTTGAGTTTCTATAGATGCTGCTACCTGCTGAGACTTGCTCTTCCCTTTCTTTCCTTTAGGACACTGGACCACTCTTGTGGCATGCAAAACATTTCACTTTGCTCAGATACCTTTTCTTTCCAACTTGTGAAGTTGACTCTCCACTTGTATTCCCCTTGCTCTTCCTTGCCTAACTAGCAAGAGCCAAGTTCTCATCATCACCCTTCTGTTGGCCTGCTAGAGATTCCTCCCGAATCTCCTCCTAGATGAAATCATCCCATAGCTTGTCAAATTTGGGAAGTGTCTTCCATGCAACGATGCCTTTGATGAATGGGGCCCATGGCTTAGTGAAACCATTTAGGGCCATCCTCACCATCTCTTCATTTGTAAAGATCTCTCCAACTGTTGCCAACTGATCATGTATTTGAGTGATCTTGGTGAGATAACTCGTCACTGTATCTGATTTGGTCATCTTGGTCTTTCTGAATTTTCTTCTCAACACCATCTTCGTGTTTGCATTACTGCTTTCAAAAAGATTTGTCAAAGCTACATGCATATCCCTTGCTAACTTCTTAGATAGGTGAGGAATCAAGTGATTGTTCAACACATCTAAGATGATCCTCTCGGCTTTGACATCCTTTTGATTATGGACTTCCACTTCTTTTGGATCCATTGGTGGGGTCACAATGGTATTTGCAAACTCTCACAACCCATTCTCAATGAGAATCAATGTAATCCTTGCCTTCCAAGGAATGAAGTTAGATGCACCCTTCAACCCGTCCTCAAACCTCAAACCGATTGCTGCCATATCCAAATCAGAATTTTAATGAGAAATATAAATTGCTGAAAATTTGGATCTGCTGTAAAACCTGTGACAAAACCCTTGTTTGATCTCCTTTAGAGTGTTAGCTCTGATACCATGTTAAATTTCCTTCAACCCCAGTCACAACAATTAATTCCTAGTAAATCCTTGCAGAAATAAAATGTAGATCTGCTGATTAAAAGCATACTGAGATTCTTAACCAAAAATTGCAGCAAAATAAAACGGGAAACTAAACACATGTACACAAATATTTTTGGGTAAATACCCCTAGAAAACCCCCTAAGGGAAAACCAACAACGAGATGATTTTATTATAGAAAATCAGGGCTCCCTTACTGGGAAAATAGCCCATTGAGAAAATACAAACAACAACAAAACCTGGGTTGATTTCACCTAACGAAATTCTCTGCCCTCTTGCTGTCCCTGCCTGCTGCCCACTTGGCTTTGTGGCCCTTGTTGCGGGCTGTACGGATTATACTGCTATTGCCCATGGGTTGTACGGCCCTTGCGACTGCTAGATGTGGGCTGTACAACCTTAGCTGTGGTTGTATGACCTTTTTGGCAGCTTCTGTGGGCTGTACGACCCCTCCAGAAAATCTCTCGACTTTTGCCTTGCTTGGTACAACTTGTTGGAAATTCCCTGGCTGCAGAAGTTTTCTCTCTCGTTGAAACTGCATAGTGAAAGTCCTTCTCCACTCTACGAGTCAATGACTCCTTGCACAATGTGTGTCTTGTCCTCTCCCTTGGCTACCTTTTATAATTTTGAGAATCACAACATCTCCTGGTAGACCTGTGCCTGTAAGGAAACATCAACATGTCAAGTGTAGGATGGCCTACTCATCCATGTTCTTATATGGTCATAATCTAAACCAACTAAGCTAGAAAAAGAGAATTTTGACAAAATTTCTAACTAAGTAGACATATATGATGATGAAATCAATAATGCAAGTAGAGAAAAATGAAAATGCAATGCAACTAGACTAATATGAGCAAACAAAATGCAAGATGCAAGAAAGCAAGATGACTTACCTACTTACTTCGGGTCCTAGGACCCTGAAGATCAAGTCTCGAAGGTGTCAGGTGAAATCGTACAACCAGTGCAACCACTGTTAGAATATGAAGGATTGTGCTCGTTTTACCATTTGACAATACCCTTGTCACCCAACCATAGGTCGAAGCCACCCTCCGAGGAACTTGAACTTGGCAGAGAAGAATACTGGTAGCAATCAATAGCCAAGCAAGGCTAATGCACCAAGCAAGAAAAGTAACCAAGGCTGATCAGATAGTCCCACCGAGAAACTGGCGCAACACCTTCCCCAGAAACTTGCGCACAAAGCTGCCAATTGCAGTGCGCACAACTGGCTCTCTGCAATTTTGATAATGTGAATAATGAGAAACTGACGCCCTGTATTTATAGTAATCTGGCAGACTTGCCTAGTCCGATTTCTCCTTCTGGTTACTAATTAATTCATATTAATTATATTTCTGCAACTGACATCTCGTCTAGGGTTTCCTTTACTTCTTTGCTTCCTTCCGAAATATTCTAATCTCGTCATAGGTCACAATAGAGGTTCATACCTCCCGAAGCTACCATAATATCAACACTCCCGCCTAGCTAGGGAGGTATGGTCTTGAGCACAAACAGACCATTCACTGGTAGTATCATGAGCACCGTCATTATTATCCATCTGGATAATCTCCATGACAACTGGTACAATATCAATTGATAAAACACAATTGTGTCTATCCACGGTAGTACACAACTACTCAAACCGTGACACATAGTCACAAACAGTGGAGCATATCCACCACAGTAGTATATCTCTACTGTTTGGAGACAGGCAGTCTCCATAACAATCATCTGTTATCAACCTGCATAGAAAATATTGTTAAAGATAAACTGAATCATCTGGGCCAATCTTTCACTCACACCTGTGAGATCTGAAAGAATATCTGCCCTCAGTATAGAACATCAATAATGGGCTATCTGCCCTATTCTTCTCAAACAAGGAAGAATGATTGTTTCTGATTTCTGAGCTTGGACCATTCCTCACCCTGGGCCATTCCTCCGACACTAAACAAAGTGTAACTTGGAGAGAATGACTCTGCCCTACGGAATGCCTGTCTGTGATTGCTGAGCCTGGACCATTCTTCTTACACTAATCAAAGTGCACCCTGGAGAGAATGTATAAACCCTAAGGAATGACTGTCCGGACCATTTCCTCTGTTAACCACAAGAGGAAAAGACTGTCCTGTATCAACCTCCAAAACAAACCATTTCTCATATTAACCACAATGAGAAATCACTGTCTGGCGAGGCAGGCCAGTCTTCTTGAGTAACCCTCAAGAAGAGAGACTGCCCTAGACCACTCCCCATGTTAACCACAATGGGAAGTCGCTGTTTATGATACATCAACAATCTGGACCCTTTCCCATGTTAACCACAATGGGAAATTGTTGTCCGTCAGAAATCTCAATCCACTTTTCGAACAAGAAAGAATCTGTCCAAGCTGGACTATTTTTCAATCACAAAAATAAATGTCTTCAATAATATTTTCAGTGCTCCCTCCCAACCTGGAGAGTCATTTCTTCCCTTTCAACTAAGGAAGTTATTTCCACGATCCCCATCTTCTCTCAGAAATATGCAAACTTTATTCTAGATAGAGGTTTTGTCAGGATGTCTACTACCTGCTCATCTGTGGGGATATACTCGAGCTTTATCTCTCCTTCCTGGACTTTGTCTCGAATAAAGTAGTATTTGATCTCAATGTGTTTCGACCTTTCATGAAACACGGGATGTTCTGATAATCTTATACAACTCCGATTATCACAATGTATTATGGTTGATTCTGGAATTTGATCAAATAAATCCGAGATTAACTTCCTTAGCCATATTGCTTCTATGCATGCTTCACATGCTGCGATATACTCTGCTTCTGCTGTGCTGAGTGCGACAGACTTCTGTTTCTTGCTGCTTCAAGATATCATAGCGAAGCCCAAGCTGAAACATGTACCTGAAGTGCTCTTTCTGTCTTCTGCACTTCCTGCCCAATCTGAGTCTGTGAATCCGTGAAGCTGTATATCACTGGATGCGGTATATCTCAAGCCATAGTTTATTGTCCCACGAATATATCTTAAGACATGCTTTGCAACTATCCAATGCTCATGTCTCGGTTCCACCTGGAATTGACTAAGTGTATTCACGACAAAGCAAATGTTTGGTCGAGTATTTACCAAATACATCAATGACCCAATTAGTTGTTGATATAAGGATGGATCTACTGGATCAGAATCATAATCTTTCACTTTTCTTATATCTGTATTCATAGGAGTATCCATGGACTTACAATCCATCATTCCAAACTTCTGAAGGATATTTATTGTGTACTTTCCTTGTCCAAGGAATACTTCACCATGCTTCTGCCATACTTCTAGTCCCAAGTAATAATGCATGAGACCTAGATCTTTCATATCAAATTCAGAAGCTAATTTCTTCTTACACTGAATGATGAGAGACTCTTCACCTCTTATGAATAGATCGTCAACATATAGTAGTAGAATTACAAGTGCATTGTCCACGACTTTGTAGTAAAGGTTTGGATTTGCATGACTCTTGGAGAAACCAAGTCTCGTTAGATAGCTGCCCATTCTGGCATACCAAGTCCTTGGAGCTTGCTTGAGTCCATATAGAGCTTTCTTTAATCTGCAAAAGTGAGTGTCTCTGGAATGTACCTCAAACCCTTGAGGTTGTTCAATATATACTTCTTCTTCAATTGCTCCATTGAGGAAAGCTGTCTTTACATCCATCTGATGTAAGTTCCATCCCATGGAAGCAGCAAGAGATATGATAGCTTTGATGGAAGTATATCTAGCCACCGGAGCAAAGGTTTCGTCATAATCTTCTCCCTCCTTCTGGTAGAACCCTCTGGCTACGAATCTTGCCTTGTATTTATCCACGCCTTCGTCTGCTGCATGTTTTATCTTGTATACCCATTTTGAAGTTACCACCGATTTTTCTTTAGGTCTAGGTATGATTTCCCATACCTCATTTTTCATAATGGATTGATACTCTTCCGTTATAGCTTCTTTCCATTGCCCCTTTTGAACTGCTTCTTCAAATGTGGTAGGTTCTTCATCTAGAAGCTTCGTCATGTATGCTGCATAACTTGAGAATCTTTTAGGTCTTTTACTCTTTCTGAATGTTCCTTCTGAAACCTTGAGTCTTTCTGCATCTCGTAAGGTAGCTTCAAGCCAAGCTAGTTGTTTCTTGGTCTTCGGTACGATATCTGAATCAATGTTTTCACATGGCTCCATAGGATGATCAGGTTGTTCCTTTTCGTTATTTTCGTTTTCTGTGCTTTCTTTGTTAGGTTCTTCAATCTCATCTTCTTCTATAGTTTTTTCTATGGATTTCTTGAAGGCCATCTTTCATTGAATGTTACGTCTCTGATGACTTCGATCTTGTGTTGTTCTGGAATATATATTCTATAAGCTTTGGATGAATCGCTGTATCCCATGAATATCCCTTTCTTTCCTGAAGGTTCTAGTTTATTCCTCTTATCCTTGGGAATGTGAGAGTAAACAGGACATCCAAATATTCTTAGGTTTTCCACATTTGGTTTCTTACCTGAGAAGGCCTCTTCTGGTGTCATGTCCTTCAATATACGATGAGGACTTTTGTTTTGCACATATATCGCTGTCATCGCTGCTTCTCTCCATAAGAACATGGATAGACCTTGATCATTTAGTAAGGCTTTTACGGTTTGTTCAATAGATATGTTCTTCCTTTCTGCTACACCATTTTGTTGAGGATTATGAGGAACAGTCAGCTCCCTCCTAATCCCTGCCGATTTGCAGAATGCAACGAACTCTTTCGAGGTGTATTCTCCTCCATTATCTGTTCTTAGTGTCTTGATCTTCTTGTTCGTGAGGTTTTCTATTTCTGCTTTGAATTCTTGGAACTTCCTGAATACTTCGTCTTTTGTCTTCAGTAGGTATAGCCAAGTCTTTCTTGAATAATCGTCTATGAAGATTACGTAGTAAAGAGATCCTCCTAGAGATCTGACTGGCATCGGACCGCAAACATCTGAGTGTATTAGATCTAGGATCTCCTTAGATCTGTTGTTGCTTCTTGGGAATGGTTTCGTGATATTCTTCCCAAGGGCACATCCTTTGCAGATTCCTTCATGTGTAGATTTCAATTCTGGTATTCCTTCAACCATTCTTCTGAGAAAAGGTAATGCTTGATAATTAATATGAGCGTACCTTCTATGCCAAAGCTCATTAGGGTTGACTTCGTCATGTATGGGAGCTTCTTCATTTTGTTCTAGTAGTGTATACAGATTTCCTTCACGACTTCCAATAACCCTAGCATTTTCTATGCTGGAGTCTTTATGCCAAGATAACATTTTTCCATCCACGAATGCTATTCTATTTCCTTTGTCTTCTAGGCCAGATATCGATACAAGATTCTTTTCTAGACTAGGTACATATAAAACATTGCTCAAGTGAACATTGTTACCTGATTTCAACTTGACAAAGGCTTATCCAAATCCTTCGACTGGGTAAGTGCTTTTTCTCCAAGCTCTACCTTGTACGATGTCTTCTTTTCATTTAGGTTTGAGAGTCTGGCTTGATCTCCCGTCATGTGCTTAGAAGCTCCACTATCGATTATCCATATGTCATCTTCAATCGTTCCAGTGAGTGCTGAGTAGTGTAAAAGACTGATCGTTTCACTCATGTCTTCGATTGACTGGTAATGGTCATGCCTTGATCCAAAACTTCAACTTCGTCGTTTTTGTCTTTTGAGAGGGCCAAAAGGTGCGCTGAACTAGGGTGCATTTGAATATCTTCTCCTTGAGCGAGATGCTCCATCACAAGGTTCCGGATCTTGAGATTAGGGTTTCTGCAATTGCTTATGCTAGTAACCCTAGCGACAATGTCTTGGAAGCTGCTCCTGCTAGTAACCCTAGCGACAGTTCCTCAGCGAGCTCAATATCCTAGCGGCTATGCTTCCTTCCAGTGTTTAGACTGAATGAAGGAGGTGTGGGCCCATAACCTGTTAGAATATGAAGGATTGTGCTCGTTTTACCATTGACAATACCCTTGTCACCCAACC
>ML792319.1:471400-484888 GCA_009831015.1 Picea engelmannii | reverse complement strand
TCCCTGGGCACTTGGCTTATACAAACTTAGCCACTCAATTATGCAGATCCAACCATTCATCACCAGATTTTGGGTAAAATCAAATGGAAAAACTTGTTGGAAAACAACCAAAAGGTAGAACGTTTAGACTATTGCATTTAGAAACGTATTTTAAAAATCTTACATTTGATTCTAAAATTTAACCGCAACCAATTATTATTTTATAACTTTTTAATTCATGATTACAAATATTATTATTAAATTTTTTATCCACCAAAATATGAGACCAAAACATATTATTTTTAATATGCATGAGATATCTGGATAAACATTTTAGAAAGTTTTGAAACGTCCAATGTTTTGAATGTACACTCCATCCATCATCTTGTAGCTTCTAGTTCGTGATGATGGGTGGAGTGTCCACTCGAAAAGTTGAATGTTTCAAAACTTCCTACACAATGTTCATCCATAAATCTCATGCATATTACGACAAACTGTGAAAATCTACACTGAATTGTTTTTAAATTCCATCATTGTCAACATCTTCATTATCATCATCAAAATAAATTCATAACTTAAAGATCATACAAAAAACATTAATATGAAAACTTATGATGGCGACCTCGCAGTCTAAAACCCAAACATGCAAAGTCAGGATCACTCTGGTAGCAACTCTAGCACTCGAACTGCTCTTGAACTATTGATATGGACCCACAATTCCCTTTTGTATTAAACATAGGCGCTTAACTTAAGCGCTCGGATGGGCGGTAACCTTCCTTTTCGAGACCCAAGTACTTATCTTGTCTGGGTGTTAAGCTCCTTCTCCTTCATGCGGCCAATCGCTACAACCTTGCACCAAAACTCTACACTGCCAGCTCCTTCATCCTTTGGCGCCTGTTCCCTTTTTCACGAAACCAAGGGTTACGACCTCATACATTTATTAGGTGCTAAACAACTAGGTGCTAGAATCCTGATCACTTAATTCTCCAGATGACCTCAAGTTATGACTAAGTGCTAGGCATCGTCATCATACTTCTTTTATCGAAGTGTCTCGTTGAACATGTGTTAAGTCGCTTTGATGGGTCGAGTCTGATGGAACAAACCCCGATGAATTGGAACTCAGAGCAATTCATGTTTCGAGAAGTTCAAACCTTGATGAACTACAACACTCCGACAAATTTGTTCATACAGTTGGAACTGCTTTGAGACTTTCAGATCCAATGAATTGGAACAACTCTGAACAACTCAGACTCTAGTGAGATATAGCCACCCTGACCATTTGCACCTCGACAAGCTTTGATTCCGATGGTTAGGACCTACTTCGAATATTTTGCTGCGCTATAAGGCTGCCACGTGCCTCCTTCTGGAACTGCTGAACTGGTTCACTCCGATAGATCCTCGTCGTTGATATAGCCTTTTAACGGACGGTTGGATCTCCTCCTACCACCTGATTACACGATAACGATTCTTTTGTTATAAGTCTCAGTCCAACGACTCTCGTGCAACGATCCTATGATCAATATTTAACCTTGGACTATAACCAAGTGCTTAGAGCATCAGACTCCCTTTGCCAAGGCTTGATTGAACTGCAACACTTCGATGGATCTTCATCGTCGATCTTCTCCTCCGATCAATCTCCATAGCTGATTGGACTATCCCTGATTGGAGTATTCCCCTCAGTGTCTTTCGACAGTCTAAGCTCCGACAAACTAAGAATATTTGTCGTCAATCTAGGACGATCAACGGTCACGATTTCCTCTGGGTTTTAAATATTAAACCAGTTCGAAAAGCTGCGTTTTTTTAATTGTTGATCTTGGATAAATAATGATCACAATCAGATCTCTTTCCCTCTGTACACATAAACCTCTATGAAGTTTTTAGAACTTGGTTCTTCGTCTTTATCTCATTCATCTCCCGGCTTCCACGGTCTTCACTCTTCCTCGAAGTTCATAGGAACTTCGTCCTTCGAGATCACTTCCTTTTATATAAGGTTTTAACTGCAGTTAGACCTAGAGATTGCAACCCACGAGTTAGGGGAACAATCTAACACAGAGAATCCAATTTCTATCAATAATTCAAATTTATAACTTAATAGATCATCACAGAAAGACAAAAATGCCAATGCAATGAAGCACGAACACAATGTTATTTATATCGATCATTTACACATCCACTGTACATAGGTTTTCTACAAAAAGCCCTCTTTGGCTATTCTGGCATGATATTACAATTCGTTGGCCTCTGTTCAACCTGTTTGTTGAGAAGTGTAGCGTGGAAGGTCTTCCCCATGTGTGGCGTCCTAACATGTTGGGGTACAATGAAACTAAGCCAAGTTGATGGGTTGATCTCTTTCCTAAAGTTTTACTTAGGAAAAATTACATTAGATGTGTTATATTTTAATGTTGACTTAATGAGCACTTTTCTAAAGTTAAAAGTGAAAATAATTTAAGTGATGGTCTTTTAATATTGGCCATCCATCTCATTGAGAAAGTGAGGGTTGATCTTAGCCCTTGATCTCTTTGGAGATAGGGTTTTTGCTTGCTCATTGATATAAAAGGAGGTCGACTTGGTGGTTCAACACATCAGTTGATGAGAGAAGACGATTTTTTAGCTAGATCGTTTGAGGGTTTGTTGGAGAAGGATTGCGGGAAGGACAAAAGAGAGGCTAAAAAAGGGATGAACTTGCTTCCTTAGCATTTGCAGAGGTCGATACTCAGATAAAAAAGAGAGCCGCCATACATGGTGACGTAGAGGAGTCTGTTATCCCCTATCTTAGGGAATAACTAAGGAGATTATGTCTCGAGGTCCACAGGTCCTAAACATGGAGTATCGAGAGCCATATGAATTGAGCTTGGCCCCAGAGGGCCCATCTTTTCTTCAGTGCCTCCTATCTATCAGCAACAACAACATCCATCCCATCGACCTGATTCTGAAGCAGCAATGGGTCTTGGTCCATGAGGTAACGAGTCCGAGTATCATGGTATGTGTCACTCTGATTTTCGAAACATTTGAATATGTGCGCTGAGCTCTCTTTTGTTTCATAATGTTTGCTTGGAAATTATGCTCTTTAAGTTGTCCATACCTGGGGGGATGACAAAGTGCCCTAGTAAGTTGGTTCCCTTAGGGATGAGTTGCCACTGGGTGGGTCTATGAAAGATCATCGTCCATTCCTTCCATACTTGCCACTTTTCATCATTGTCCCTCTCATCTTTCCCCTACCTTGGTTCGGCATTGGGTTTGCCAAACTAGTAAGGGTTGTACCTTGCCTTGTGGGAAGAAGGGGCTAAAGGCCCAGCGAGTAAAAGTAGTTGGAAAAAGTTAAAAGCCAAAATGAAACCTTGAGATGCTTCGCCCAAGGATTCCCGAGAAAGAAATAAATGGCTTCTCAGTAAGAAAAGGGGACCTGTAAAATAAAATAAAACTCAAGATCTAGTTGGTGGATAGGAGGTCTCATCATGAGCTGGCCTATTAGGTCCACGGGCATGCAGTTGTATGACATTGCCATCCATGTGGTCACCAAACCAAGGTAGTGGCTCTTGGTGGCATAGCCAAGAGAAAGGGGGTCTCATCATGAGCCAACCTTCTCATTTCAGTGAAGTGCTTGTGGGTAACGCTGTCACCATTGATCACCATGCCAGGACAGTGTCCTCCAACTATTCTCTTGAAAATTAAAAAACAATAAGACAGAATAAAATGCATTGAATGGGCTAGGAAACATTGTCATCCATGACAAGGTGCAGCTCGCCCTCTATAGAGGCACCCACAAGTAAGACCTACATTTCCTTGTTATCACTGCACCCCTTGCCCAAACATTCCCTACACCATCTCACACATCTACATGACCTAGATTGGTGTTCACTTGGGAAACACCCCAAACTTGAGGAGGATTATCCCAATAGGACATCTTGAGACCCTCTCAAAACCTGGCTTGTTAAACTGCATAACGTCTTTGAGCATTTGTCTGGGTAAAGGGGGGTTTGATGCACATGTTTGGGTAGTTTGATTATTAGACGTGATTGACATTGCTATGATCCCTGTGACTTATGAGCCCATGGAGGGCGTACTTGTTGTTGCTGCAGGACCATGCCTGATGGATAGGTACGTATGGGGAGATGATTAGTTCAGACCTCCATGGGGATAAAATCCCACTAGATGGATGTTGTGACCCCAGCTAGGGGCAGAGAGACACTAGAGGCTAGCACCAAAGAAAAATGACGTTCCACCAAAGACACTTTGACAGGCCTGGACCTAGGGGGATCTTGCTCCCCCCCCTTGAACGTTGACCTTGGGAGGCCCATGACGTCACCCTTGTGACCCTAGACGTCACCCAACATTAGATGGACATGATGGAGGCGGTTGTGTGCCAAGTGGCACGTGTGGCATCATTCAGAGGCCTTGGAAGGCCTAACGTTTTGCTCATGGAGCCTGACGTCCCACCTATGAGGCCCAACGTCACCCTAGGAGGGCATGACATCACCTCTACTGCACTTTTTAGGGTTTAATTCTTTAACTTTATGTAAAAACTGGATTTTTGATGTAATCTGGCCATGTTGGCCTTTTCTGACCTAAATTTAATTAAAGGTCATTGATATTGTATAAATAGGGAGATAAAACTCTCATTTTTTCATCTTTCACTCACACAAGTGTGAGGTCTGAAATTCGACCCTCTTTAAGGGTATTTGGCTTAAATTAAGTAGTGCACAACTTCTTGGAGAGGCTATTCTTGGTGTATTTTGGCATTTTCATGGTGGAAAGTCTTCAACTAGGGTTTTGTGGCTAGATTATTCTTGATGAAGTAAGTAAATATGCAATTCTTCATTTATTTTTGAATGGTTATGGTAAATTTGCTTGTTCATTTATAAGATTATGAAGTTGCTAGTTTAAAACCCTAGGGGAGAAGCATATGTTATTATCCTTTTCCTTATAATTTTCCACCTACTTGATTTTGCTAGAAAATGTCTATTTTGAAGAATACACTAGAGACCTACCTTTGTAGCACTCTAGTAGCATTGCTTCATTAGCTTCATATATTTTATTTCAGGCTTGATCTAAGGAAGACGAAAATTAATAGGGCCTAAGGTTACTTACTTCCTAGCATTTTTTCCTTCTAGGGTTTAGATATTGAGGCCTTAGGTTACTAACACCTCAATCATCTCACCCATCCCTTTAGATTACCTATTATCATTTGTTGTTTTCCTCTAAGAATTGCCGCTGCAAACTTTGACTCCATTACCCTAAAAGGCACTAGTTCACTCCTTGCAAGTGATTGATTGACCAAACAACTCTTAAACCATCTTCCTAAGACTTTACTAACTCTTTCTAACTCTAGATTTGGCTAACTCACTAACTAATTTGCTGTTGTTTCAAAAGATTGCTACAACCATCTATAACAAGAAAAAAATCATCCTAAAAGCAAGATTAAAAGTTGATCAAACATTGCCATTATTGCTTCTAACAACTATTATCAATTTATTAATTTTAGGCTATCATTTCTTGTCATTCTTGAAACATTATTGAGGCATAATTACTGTAGCTATTGCTAAATATTCATTGCTGTTATAAATATTTGTATTGCTTCAGTTTACATCAGCTTGTTTATCTTTTAAGAATTCATGGTTTTATGAAGCACTGATATAATATGGTACTTGGAAACAACATTTCTTTTCTACTTGTTGTCTTGTTCTGGGCAGGTACACTTTAATTATCTTTTTCTTCATCTCAATAAAACCTTGGAACTTTTGATCAGAGTGACCTGTGAGATGGGTGGGACTTTCTTGTAACTTTTACCTTAGCCTTCTCAAACCCCCAGGTCACTGGGGATGTCTCCCTTGGGGTAATACTCTTAAAGAGAAAGAGGTGTCCTATTAAGGTGACAGTGATAGGTCATCTTCCTTGTTACACCAATTTAGTATCCACTTACCTTTAGCTTTGGGCAAGCACAAATTGCACGATAACAGTGACACATGTAGCTGTTCGCTTGACGTAGAGGCTCACACAAGGGCTATTTTTGAGTCATTTTGGTTCGTTGGACTGGTATAGGGCTGTATAGGTGTTGTGGAAGTGAAGCGCTGGGGTTTTACTGAGCCATTTGTTGGATCGATCCGTTTGTAAGAGATCTCTACACTCTTTCTGCTGCATATTAATAAAATCCACAAACATAAGATAATTGGTTTTCCATCTGGGGTTTTTTCCAGGGGCTATTTGCCCAAAAATACTTGTGTACATCATGTGATGTGATTGTTGTTGTTTCCTACATTGTTCCTAGTATTTATTTTATGCTGCGCGTTTAGTTTTGTGAAGAAACCTAGCTGTAAAATAAGAAAGACAATTTCAGAAATTTTTAAATGTGCTAAGTAATTTCCGAGTGATATATTTTTGGAGATATTTGGTTCATCTTGCTGGGTTTTAGAAAATTCACATGGTAGTAGAGCATGACTGTTGAAGTAACAACATCAATGTGTTGGTTAAAGGAGATCGATTTTAGATGTAAGCACATAATCAGTTAGTAAGGAAACATTAGGGTTTGGACAAAGACACTTTCAGAAATGGCCACGACTTTGAGAGTTGAGGATAGACTTCAAGGCGCTCATAAATTCCCCACATGGAAAGAGAGGGTTCCTATAATCTTGGATGTCAATGATGTCCTTGAACATGTTGATGATAAAGAAACAACTCCTACAGATGTAGCTTTGTTGGGAGCCTAGAAGAAGGGTGAAGCGAAGGCTATGATCATAATCCTTTAACGGATCACATAATCCCACACCTTTCAAGGAAAATGTCTGCTAAAGACATGTGGACTGCCTTGGGTAGCCTCTATCAGAATAAGAATGAAAACACGATTATGGTGCTTTGGGAAAGGATGTGAGGTACCGAGATGGAAAAGGGAGAAGGTGTGGTTCCCTACCTCACTCGTCATACACAGATCAGGGATGAGCTTGTAGCAGTTGCCTCAAAGGCAGAGGATTCCGAGTTAGTATGTATAGCCCTGAATGGATTTTCAAAGTCATAGGACACATTTGTGCGTGGAATTGTAGCTCGGGAGAAGATCCCTGACTACTAGTTCTTATGGGATGATTTTGTACAGGAAGAGATTACCCTTGGTCAGGCGAGTGGTACATCTACATCACCTTAGATTTTGGATGAGGAGGGTTTGGCTCTTGAAAGCAAAGGCAAGGGAAAGTCTAAGAAGAAGGGTTCTGGGAGTGGAGTCGGAGGAAAGAAGAAACACATTGAATTCTCCAAAGTCAAGTGTTTCTAGTGTCACAAGTTTGGACACTTTGCCTCACAACGTCTAGAAGAAAAAGAGAGTAAGCCATAGATGGAAGCCTCTGTAGGAGTAGAGGATTTTTGCAAAATCTTCGAGGAGGATTTCTGCCTTATTGCATGTATGTCGAGCTGAACTGTCACAAGTTTTTGGTATGTGGATAATGGCGCTTCTTGTCATATCACCGGGCACAAGGAATCCTTTAGTAGCTTGCAGGAGAGAGGCACAAATATTCATATTGAACTGTGAGATGATGCGCACTATAAGGCGCAAGGCATAGGCATATTGTCATTTTAGAGGGAGTCGGGTAAACCGCTTTGTTTTGCTGACGTTTTGTATGTTCCAAGTCTTACCAAGAACCTCATTTTAGTTTTGACCCTAGAAGATAAAGGGTTTGAGGTGACCTTCTGTGGAAGGAAGGTGTAGATTAGACCAAAGGGGTCTACAAACAAGATGGATAAAGTAATTGGGGTTCGTAGTGAGAAGGTATATAGATTGCATTTTGAGTAAGCAAAAACATTAGTCAGCAACAACACAGATTTGAGTGATTTATGGCACATACAGATGGCACATTTTCATTTTGGTGTGTTGAGTCATTTAAGATAGGCAATTACAGGAGTGCCTAAAGTTGCAGCTGAGAGGCATGACCCCTGTAAGGGTTTTTCTTTGGGAAGATATTCCCGCAAATAATTTCCATACAGTGAGCATAGGTCCAAGGGGATCTTGGATCTAATCCATTTAGATGTTTGTGGTCCTATGAGTGTGCAGTCAGTTAGCGACTTCAACTACTACATGCTATTTTTTGATGACTACTCCAGGAAGACCTAGATATATTTCCTTAAGACCAAGGATGAGTTCTTTGACAGGTTCAGGGAGTTCAGAGCTCTAGTGGAGAACTAGTCTGGTAGGAGGATCCAGGTACTTAGATCGAATAATGGGGGTGAGTACACCTCTAATGAGTTTGTGGAGTATTGTGCTACATAGGGTATCAAGAAGGAGCTCACGGTTCCATGCAAACCACAACAAAATGGAGTAACAAAGTGCAAGAACAATACCATAGTGGGAGCAACACGTGCAATGATACATGATCAAGGATTTCCTATGTTCCTATGGGTTGAGGCTTGTTGCACAAATGTATACATTCAAAACAAGAGTCCCCACACTGTTTTTGGGAGATTAACACCCGAGGAGGTATATACAGGCACCGGGCCAGATGTGAGTCATCTTCACATCTTTGGGAGTGTTTGTTACTGTCATGTCCCTTCAGAGAAGAGGAAAAAGACGGACCCCAAAACAAATAAGGGGATATTGGTTGGCTACAACGAGTATTCTAAGGCCTATCATATCTTTGTGCTAGAAAGAAGGAGGATAGTGGTGTGCAAAGACGTGCAATTTGAGGAGGAGAAGGCCTTAAGGAGATATAGAGATGTGCCAACACAGATGGAGGACCAAATGGAATAGGACTTGGGGTAGAAAATTCAGGAGGCACAAGTACAGAGTACAAAGTCACATACACAGACACAAGGTACATGTATAGGTATAGGTGTTGGGAGGGAGACCAGTGGACATGAAAATCAAGAGATCGATGAGGAGGATGAGCAACGTGAGGTTGTTTCACAGAAGATTGATACTAGGCCACGACCTAAGTGGTGCAGGTCCACAGTCAGTGATTCTAGACAGATAGAGCCTCTAGAGAGATCTTTCAGAGAGAGTAGACCACCACATATATTTGAGTATATGGCACTCATGATAGAGCTTATAGATGTTGAGCCTTCCACTTATGGGCATGATGCACAACATGGAGTGTGGCATGAGGCCATGATGGAGGAGTATGCCTCTATCATGAAGAATGATGTATGGGAGGTGGTGCCCATGCCAGAGGGAAAACATGTGGTTGGATCGAGATGGATCTATAAAGTCAAGCATGCAGTAGATGGAAGTGTGGAGAAGCATAAGGCGTGCTTCGTAGCCAAGGGGTTTGCACAGAAAGATGGAGTCGATTACGGGGATACTTTCGACCCAATGGTTAGATATTCCTCCATCCGAGCAGTTATTTCATTTGTAGTAGAGATGGGTTGACGCATTCATTAGATGGACGTGAAGAATTCCTTCCTCAATGGAGTTATTGAGGAATAAGTCTACATTGAGCAGCCTGAGGGTTTTGAGGTTGGAGACAGAGATACATATGTTTGCAGGTTGAGATAATCCTTGTATGGGCTCAAGAAAACATCTCGGGCTTGGTACTCGAGGATTGACAACTAATTGAGAGAGATGGGATTCCAACGCAGTGAGGCTGATCCAAACCTCTATTTTCTAGCAGGTAAGGTGCCTCTCATACATGTACTTTATGTTGATGATCTCTTTGTTACTGGAGATGAGCAACTGATTGCAGAGTGAAAGGATAACCTTGCAACAAAGTTCGATATGAAAGACCTTGGTTTTATGCATTACTTCCTTGGTTTGAAGGTTTGGAAAACATATGGGTGCTTCTTCTTGGGAAATGGGAAGTATACAATAGAGAACTTGTGTAGGTTCAAGATGACAGATTGTAGGTCCATGTCCATGCCTCTAGTGATGAATTGGAGGCAGATAGATGCATCTAGTTTCGAGATAGTGGACCCCACCATCTATTGTCAATTTATTGGATCGATCATGTATCTGGTCAACACTAGACCAGATATTAGCTTTGCATTCAACTCTTTGAGTCAATTCATGGTGGACCCTTGGAGAGTACATTGGATAGCCGCGAAGCATGTGCTTCGCTACTTGAGAGGTACATTGGAGTATGAGTTGTTGTATGAGCGCAATAGTGGAGTGATATTGGCAGGTTTTACAGATGCTGATTAGGCAGGATGCGCAGAGGACAAAAAGAGCACTTCAGGGTGTTGCTTCAGCATAGGACTGGGTATTATATCCTAGTTCAACAAGAAGCATAGATTAGTGGCATTGAGCTCTTTTGAGGCAGAGTACATGGCATCTGGTTTAGCAGGATGTGAGGCACTGTGGTTGAGGAAGTTGTTCTTGGGAATGTTCAGTAAGGAGGTAGAGGCTATTGTGATACATTGCGATAATCAGGGTTGCATCGGGTTCTATGAGAATCCCGTGTTTCATGATCGTAGCAAGCATATAGAAATCCGCTATCACTTCATACAAGATTATGTATAGAGGGGAGATGCGAGACTCCAATACATACAAACATATTATTAGATGGCATATATATTTACCAAGGAACTTTGCAGACAAAAGTTCGTGAAGTTTAGAGACAAGATGGGGTTGGTACATAATCCCTTCCTCGCTAAGAGGGAGTGTTGAGAGTGTAACGTGGAAGGTCTTCCCCATGTGTGGCGTACTAGCATGGTGGGGGAGAATGAAACTAAGACAAGTCGATGGGTTGATCTCTTTCCTAAAGTTTTACTTAGGAAAAAGTACATTAGATGTGTTATATTTTAATGTTGACTTACTGAGCACTTTTATAAAGTTAAAAGTGAATAATTTAAGTGATGGTCTTTTAATCTTGGCCATCCATCTCATTGAGAAAGTGAGGGTTGATCTCATCCCTTAATCTCTTTGGAAATAGGTTTTTTTCGTGCTCATTGAGATAAAATGAGGTCGACTTGGTGGCTGGGCGCATCAATTGATGAGAGAAGGCAATTTTTTAGCTAGATCACTTGAGGGTTTGTTGGAAAAGGATTGCAGGAAGGACATAGGAGGCACTAAGAAAGGGATCACATTTCTTCCTTAGCATTTGCATAGGCCGATACTCAGTTTTGAAGGAGAGTCACCAAACAGGGTGATGTAGGTAGTTGTACGCTTGATGTAGAGGCTAACACATGGGTTATTTTTGAGTCATTTTGGTTCGTTGGACTAGTATAGGTCTGTACAAGTGTTGTGGAAGTGAAACACTCGGGTTTTACTCAACCATTTGTTGGATCAATCCATTTGTAATAGATCTCTATATTCTTTCTGTTGCATATTAATAAAATCCACAAATATAAGAGAATTGGTTTTCCCTCAGGGTTTTTTTCCAGGGGCTATTTGCCCAAAAATACTTGTGTACTTCATGTGATTGTTGTTGTCTTCTACATTGTTCCTAGTATTTATTTTCTGCCCTGTGTTTAGTTTTTTGAAGAAACCTAGTTGTAGAATAAGAAAGACAATTTCAGAAATTTTAAATGTTCTAAGTACTTTCTGAGTGATATGTTATTGGAGATATTTGGTTCATCTTGCTGGTTTTTAGTAAATTTACACTGTTGGCCACACTTGGCCTCTTCGACACACAATCTTCTCACCTTTACTCAATCTAACTGATGAGCCACAAAATTACCATCATTTGACATCATCTTTTCCTTCTTTTTAACCACTTATCATTTACCTATAACCCTGTTTTATCCATTTTAATTCTTATACGGGGGATTTAGGCTCGAGGTGATTTTCCAACTGCATTTCTTAATATTTAATTGGATTTCTGATTAACATTAGGGGAAGAAGCATGTTTTGTATTTACTTTTGAAGTGACAATTCACGTGTGAACAAGTTGTTACATGGTTTTTCTTTCAAGGTCTATATATTCTTCAAATCAGGGTCATTGAACATGCATTACCACAAATTTAAAGTCATTAGTAGTTGATACAAGTGCAAGGTTCTCATGTGTTCAAATTTGCTACATAATCAGACCTGTAGCAACCTGCTACATAATCAGACCTATGGTAGTCTGCTATGGAATCAGGCCTGTAGCAGTTTGCTACATAATTAGACATGTAGCAACTTAGAAGATATATCAGCATATTAAAAGAATTAATACCTTCAACAACGAAGATATATCAGAATTAAAATCAACATATTCACCATATAAAGGCATGAAGGTATTAACATAAATCAACATACCCAACGTAAATATGTATGAAGTATACAAGGGTATTTTAAAGAAGATATATCAGCTTTGACATGGTTCCAATATAAATCAGCATTAAATATATCTAAGTATATGAGCATGATACTAATTCAACAAGGTTCCAACATTTGATCTTAAGTGCATAATTCTGGCACTTAATATATATCAGCATTTATTATATATCAACGATTAAATATATCAACTCCAACGCTATTATATTAGCAGGAATCTTCAGCATATGCCCAATTTAATATTCAACATCTCATACCTTCCATATAAGCACGTGACAGTCTAAAAATAGGAACTGGTACACATGCATGAGTCATCTAACTAATAAGCCATGGAATTTGGCTGAAATATCAGGTCCGTCGAGCTGGACAAATCATGAGATCAAAGGCATCAAAGTTGTTCCAAACTGTTTCCCAACATATTAGGAGGATTGTCGCTCTATACTTAGAGCTATTGAAGTCATTCTCTTGTATATATATGCATGCACTCTCATGAGAGGTAGTCTTAGGGAGAGTGATATTAGTGTGTGCCACACTATTGTGAATTATAAGAGCCGAGAGCTCCAGTTTTAGACTTTTAATATAAAAGACTGCTGTTAATGTGTGGAATGTCAATCTGATTTCATATTGGTAATCTAGGAGTGTGAGCACATGCCTACCAGTGAGGTAGGGCCCACTCCGAGGTATGGAACTGTGCTCTTTCACTTTTTGCATGTATATATATATATATATATATATATATATATATATATATATATATATATATAGTNTATATATATATATATATATATATATATATATATATATATATATATATATATATATAGTCGTTAAATACTAGTTTAGGTAGTTGTTAGTTATTTGAATTATTTCTAAGATACATATTTGCTATAGAATGGCCAGAGGCTGCATAATGGCCACTTGCAATTACTGAAGAATAATGAATAGAATGTGTTAGAACTCATACTTTTGCAGATTATTGATTTCCCTCTTGTCCTTTACTTTGTTGGATTACTGACAGGGGGGGGGGGTGAATAAGTAATAGAGAAATTTAGTCCCTTTTAACCATATAATCCAAGTGCTATATCAATGAAGCATTATTATCCAATAATTGCAGAGTAAATTAGCAATGAACAAGTGAACAATCATACACATACACAATACACCAGTGTTTTACGTGGAAACCCAAATCGGGAGAAAGCTACAGAATGCTTTTTCTTATATGTCTTGAAGAATTACATTCATTGGAAGCACCAACTTCCTTTGTTTTCCAGCTGCAACTGGAAGGAGGCTCCAACCCCCTAGTTTCTCAGGCTACAACCTGAAGGAAGCTCCAACTCCCCAAT
>ML792319.1:457844-468715 GCA_009831015.1 Picea engelmannii | reverse complement strand
CCTAAGTAGAACGCTGCTCCACTGGTGCTTCGTCGGTCATCAATACAACCTGCCCAATCTCGGGGGTGACTCACTGTTGAAAGTGATGAACAATGTAGTCTAAGGTTGGGAGG
Source organism: Picea engelmannii (assembly GCA_009831015.1). NCBI lineage: Eukaryota > Viridiplantae > Streptophyta > Pinopsida > Pinales > Pinaceae > Picea > Picea engelmannii. The sequence continues at coordinate 468,602 of ML792319.1, read as the reverse complement.
TTCGTGGACGGTCTGCACACAATTGGTGACATTCTTACCAAGATAAGTACCAATTGTGTGATAAATTTACATGTTGCATTGCTAATTACGTGCTTAGTCTATGGGTTATCTTCTATGCATGATTATAACTGTCTGTATGTTTATGGGTATTTCCTATATATGCTGCATGTCTGTGTTTACTGTTATTTCAGTATGAAATGGTATATTTACAAAATGTAATTGTTTTTTTACGTTTTATATGTAAAGATTCCGCAAGAGTGTTGTTGGTATATGTTTAAGTCATGCAGTTCGATATGTATATATGCTTGTGTGTATATGTATATATTTGTATAATTATGTGGCATAACTCACTTGAATACTGGGTATGTTATAAACATGGTATCGAAGCTAAGTAAAGCGTCTGAGTAGTGGCATTGCTCGACCTGTTGGTGGCCAGAGATGTTACAATATGGTATTAGAGCTTCAGTTCCAACACTGAGCCTGGATGGGCCGGAAAGGTTAAGTTGAAGCGAATATTCACAGAAGATTAATTTCGAAGTGGCCAAAATTTTAAGTCACAGAGCGTCCATGGAAAATATTGGCGTGCAGGTGCACGTGGTAAAATTTTGGCACCATGCGGAAAATGTTGACGTGCAGGTGCGTGCGGTAAAATTTTGGCACCGCGCAGAAGAATATTGTGTGTGGGTGCACATGCTAAATTTAGCATTGCACGGTGTGCACACACATGGTAATGGTGCACATGGTGTGTACGATATTCCAAAATACAGAGGAGTTTGGTTGGTATGCACAGGTTATTATGCACGGTGGCAACAAAGTAGTCAATGGTGCACGGAAATTATTGTGCGCTGTGAGGCATATTGAACTTTGGCATGGTGCAATGCATAGAGCGAAATGCATGTGGAATATCAGTGCGTGATACAGAAACTGTGTGCAGTGGATATTGGCGCGCAACGCAAAAGTAGTGCGCGCAAGTTATTGGCACGACGAAGAAGAAATGCATAGTGGATATAGGTGCATGGAAGCATGAATCACCTGATGGTGTTACTGTGCACGATAAATACGGGTGTACAGGTTGAATTTTTTGAGTGCGAAGTCATTTGGAAGGTGATGAGTCTGAGTTTAATAGAAAATTTGCATGGTATTCGAGAAAACAAAGCACACAACTGCATCGGAGCATTACTTAAATGAATTCAGAGTTGGCCAAGAGCATCTCAGAGATGAATTCTGGGTTTTATATTTCTACGATTCAGACAGATGAAAGTGAAATATAAGCTTTCAAGAAATGCATACTATGAGAGAAACATGACTCTTATCACCACCAGTTAGAATCTTGTCATAAATAGTCCAAAATCTACTTCTGCATTATATATTCATTTTTATCCCAAAATTACAAAAAGGGAATGATTCAAAATAACAGTTGTCCTATTTTAAAGGGACCGTTTAAGAACAAGTCTATCATCTCTGGAGTCCCTTACCTCTGCTACCATCTGTCCAAAAATTGCTGAAATATACTTAATTTTGATTCGAGGACTCATTTCAGCTTAGCGATCTCCTCCTTTAAAGTATCTAACTAGACCGGTTGGTTCTCTCTAACACTTTCATCCGCTTCAGCGATGGTTTCTTTCTTCTGTCGCTTTCTCCGTTTCTTCTTAACATCTCGCCTGTTGATGACTAGATCCTTCATAATGGGATTTCGCCTGACTTCCAATTTCGAGTCTGCGGTAGGTTCTGTGTGAAATTTAGTTGCTAAGATGTGTGCAATTACATTTTCCTTCTTACTCATAGGAAAATATTCCATGTTTCCGAAATAACCAGTCTCACCGGATACAACTTTGTTCATGTACCTCAATTTTGTGGACACATAAATTCTTTTACAGAGATCAGAAGGTCGAGCAAATTTGAAGATTACTCCACTTATGGATAAGATGATGCCTTCATACCTGAGAATTGATAGATATAGAGTTCCAATCATGAATCACAGAGAGACTTACGTACAAGTACGTTGGCTTTCCATGCTCGGATAATCCATTTCAAATGATTATCTTTTGAGTTCGTTACATGACGACGTTCACCTGACGTCATATGGCTGTGAAGTATCAAGTGAGTGAAACGGGGTGACCTGACTAGCCATCGCCCGTCCCACAAGTGGTGGTTTTGACATATTGAAACACATGATATTAGGACTTTGGCGAAAGTGGTTTCGACAACCTGCCTCTCACCCCGATGTATCTCTGGAGGCGCTGCACAGTTCTTGCTAAATTCAAAAGACTTGGGTCTTATCTTAGAAAAAATAAATAAATTTGTCATGGTGAAAATAAAATAATTCATACGTATACATTGAACCAAAATGGTTCATATTTTTTCATGAATTGTTGAGTTAGTTAGCCTGATAAGTTTTTATGGTTGAACATTTTGCAGAGTTAACAACAACTAGATCAGATCAGATCAATGCAGAGTCCATAGGAATGGAAGAAGCACAGGAGAATTACAGTCAACAGGATGAGAGAAGAGGGATGGATGTCCATTTGGGTATTGAAGGAACAAACTCCAATGGACATGGAGATGAAAGAAATGAAAACATGAATATGGTAGAGACCCTTAAAAATTTGCAGAAGGAAGTTGAAAGCCATAAAGCTGATAATGAAAGGCTTATGAAATCCAAGGAGCAACAGGATGACTTCAACATGAAGTTATTGGAGGGCTTGAACATAATAGAAAATAAATTGAATAAGGAGAGTGGCTCAAGAAAATCTGGAAATCACAAGCCTTCAAATGAGAAAAAAAAGAACAAGAAGTGTTAGCAGACATCACCATCACTCCTCGAGGCATTCCAATAAAAGACCAAGCATCACATTAAAGAGAAAGGTGTTACTTGGAGGGAATTCAAGAAGTATTTTGAGAAGAAATACTTGACTAAGAGGTATTATGACAAGAAAATGAAAGAGTTCTTTGAATTCAAGCTTGGAAGTATGACCATAGATGAATATGAGAGAAGGCTTCTAGAACTGTTGAAGTATGTCTCTTTTATCAAGGATGAGACAGTCAAAATTCAAAGGTATTTGAGTGGATTTCCATCGTTCATCAGTGACAAGATACAGTATGATGATCCCAAGTCATTGGAAGAGACCACAAGGCGAGCTAAATGCCTATATGATCAACAGAAAGCAAGGCCAACTTTCCAAAAGGCTTGGGAAGACAAAAAGAAGTTCAGGATGGATCAGAGGAAGAAATGATCTAAGCCACCATTCTTCAGAAATAATCCACAGGAACAACAAACTCCTAGAGATCCTAGAGCGATAGAGGCAGGAGGCCAGAGGCCAAGGCAACCACCTATTCAATGTTGGGGTTCTAAGGAGATCATAGGTTCAGAGATTGTCCTCATAGAGGTGAAAAAGGAAGGACTATTTACAATGTACAACAAGATGAAACCGTGGAGGACATGGGCAGACATGTGCCAAGAATCTATGCAGCCCTGGAGAACAAACAAGCATAGTATCAGTCCCACATGATTGAAGTGGATGGTATGATCAACAACCAAACCAATGCTATTTTAATTGATTCAGGAGCTAGTAATAGTTACATAGATCCTAAGATGGTGGAAAGTTTGCAATTGCCAAGAAGCAAGCATGGAAAATCTTGGTTGGTGCAACTGGCTACAGGAGCCAAAAGAAAAGTTAATGAGATGGTTAAGTCATGTCTTATGGACATGAATGGATTGAACACCAAGGAAGATTTGAACATCTTGCCTTTAGGTTCCTATGACTGTCTAATTGGGATGGATTGGTTGGACCAACATCATTCTCTCTTAGACTGTCATAACAAAGCATTTACTTGCTTGGATGAGGAAGGGAACCAAAGGAAAGTGTAGGGAATTCCCAGGGCAGTAGCCGTTAAAGAAATTTCAGCATTGCAGCTGAAGAAATGTTACAGAAAAGGGTGTCAAATATTTGCAGCACATATGGATGAGACACCTAAAGATAAGGTGCCAAATTTGGAATATTATGCAGTCCTGAAATAATTTGGAGATGTATTCAAGGAGGTACTAGGACTACCCCCAAAGAGAGACATTGATTTCTCTATAAATCTAATGCCTGGAGCAACTCTGGTTTCAAAGACTCCTTACAGAATGAGTACACCAGAGTTGAGGGAGTTGCAAATGCATCTTGAAGAACTTCTGAAGAAGGGGTATATACGCCCAAGTGTGTCACCTTGGGGTGCCCCAGTATTGTTTGTGAAAAATAAAGATGGAACATTAAGATTGTGCATTGACTTTAGACAATTGAATAAAGTGACTGTTAAGAACAAGTATCCTCTGCCAAGGATTGATTATCTCTTTGATCAATTGAAAGATGCAAAGATATTTTCAAAGATAGATCTCATATCGAGATACCATCAGGTAAGGATTAAAGAGGAATGTATCAACAAGACCACCTTCAGTACAAGGTATGGTCATTATGAGTTCACAGTGGTTCCATTTGGGTTGTCAAATGCACCAATTGTTTTCATGTTCTTAATGAACAGTGTTTTCAGCGAATATTTAGACAAGTTTGTCATTGTCTTTTTGGATGACATTATTATATATTCTAAGTCAGAGGAAGATCATGAACATAATTTGAGGATGGTTTTGCAAGTATTAAGGAAGCATCAGTTATATGCCAAGTTGAGCAAGTGCTCATTTTACCAGAAACAAATTCATTATTTGGGGCATATCATTTCAAAGGATGGGATAGCAGTGGATCCTGAGAAGATAGAATCCATTAGAGAATGGTCAATGCCAAAGAATGTGATAGAGGTGAGATCATTCATGGGTCTTGCATGCTATTACATGAGATTTATTTAATGATTCTCAAAGATTTCACACCCAATCACTTCCTTGCAAAGAAAGGGTGTGAAGTTTCAATGGACACTGAATTGTGAAAAGAGTTTCCAACTCTTGAGACAATTATTGACAAGTGCTCCAATACTAAGGATTGCAGACCCAAATGAAGACTTCATTGTATGCACAGATCCATGTAAAGAAGGACTTGGTGGAGTCCTCAGTCAAAATGGATTTGTGATATGTTATGAATCAAGGAAGTTGAAGGAGCATGAAAGAAACTATGCCACTCATGATTTGGAGTTGGCATCCATAGTGCATGCCTTGGGGAAATGGAGACACTACCTCATGGGGAAAATGTTCGAGATAAGAACAGACCACAATGGTCTGAAATATTTATTTGATCAACCAAATCTAAATGCTAGGCAAAGCAGATGGTTATAATTTCTAAGCGAATATGACTTTGATATAAAGCATACCAAGGGGAAAGAGAATAAAGTGGCTGATGCACTCAATAGGAGGGTGCATGAACTACATGCTACAACCATTATCATGTATCAGAATGATATTAAAAGCATAATTCAGGAGGCTGCAAATGCAGACATGCAATACAGAGAATTGGTAGCAAAGCTACAACAAGGTAAGATGCCACAAAAGGTGGATATTTATAATTTGGGAATAGATGGAATACTGCTGCACAAGAACAAAATTTTTGTACCAAATGTCCACGACTTGAAACGTATAATTTTGCATGAGATGCATAATGTTCCTTATGTAGGGCACCCTGGATATCAAAAAACCGTGGCAACGGTCAAGAGCCAATACTTTTGGCCAGGTATGAAGAGAGAAATCGCTGAATACATCACTAGATGTATGGAATGCTAGAAAGTTAAAGCTAAGCATAGGCACCCAACAGGGTTGCTGCAACCTTTTCCATTTCTTGAATGGAAGTGGGAAGTGGCGACAATGGATTTTATTACGGGATTGCCCAGAACAGACAAACTGCATGATTCGATCATGGTGGTGGTGGACAAGATTACAAAAGCTGCCCATTTTATTCCACTGAAAACTACTCACAAGGCAATAGATGTTGCTGATATTTTCATGAAGGAAGTGGCACGATTGCACAAAATTCCTAAAACAATTGTGTCCGACAGAGACCCGAAATTCACCTCAAATTTTTGGAAAGGATTTTTTAAAGGATTCAGAATGAATATGAAATTTAGTACAACTTATCATCCTGAGTCTGATGGATAGAAAGAGAGGGTGAATAGAGTGATAGAAGACATACTGAGAATGTATGTGATGGACAGACCATCGAAATGGGAAGACTACCTACACTTGGTAGAGTTTGCTAACAACAATGGGTATCAGGCATTGTTAAAGATGAGCCCATTTGAAGCACTTTATGACAAAAAGTGCAATACTCCAGTGAGCTGGGATAATCCAGATGATAGGACAGTAGTTGGGCCAGAGTTGCTCAAGGAGATGGAGGACCAAATGTTAAAAATTAAGCATAATTTGAAAGCTTCCCAAGAGAGGCATAAAAGTTATGTCGATAAGAACAAAAAACACAGAGATTTCAAAGTGGGTGATCATGTTTTCCTGAAAGTGAAAGATAACAGGAGTTCCCTGAAGCTGGGAAGCTGCGCCAAGTTGGCAACCAGATTTTGTGGACCATTTGAAATCCTAGAGAGGATTGGTCCAGTTGCTTATGTGATTGCATTGCCTGCATCTATGTCTGTTCATAATGTATTCCATGTATCATTTCTAAAGAAATATATACCTGATGCTAATCCTGTTATTGATTGGAATGTGATTTAGGCAGAGCAAGAAGGCGCTTTCCAAGTGCATCCAGTGCACATTCTGGACCGGAAAATAAAACAGCTCCGGAATCGAGCCATAGGGCTTGTAAAGGTCCAATGGACCTGGTACGGTCCTGAGGATGCTACTTGGGAGCATGAGGATGCAATGCGGGCAGAATACATGCATCTTTTTGAGTATTTTTGAAAATTTTGTTGTATATGGGTACATGATGCACCGAGGACAATGCATAAATAAGGGGAGGGGATTGTAATGTCCCTCAGCTGAACCCAATTACAAATGTAATGCAAGTATACTTAAGCTGGTGAGATGTATTGACATCATTTTGTAATGCACCTTTCATGGCATAGTGCGCGCATGTACTGCGCAGTAAAATGTAGTGTGCACATTCCTGGATACCGCACGTAGTAACTAAAGTGCATGAAATATTGAGGAAAACGGATACCACGCATAGTAACTAAAGTGCACACAATATTAAGGTCAATGAACCTTTGTGTATATGATATGTGTTATAAACTGGTGAGCCAGTTATTATAAGTGGGGATGCTTATGTTTTGGAATTAGGCCAGAGCACCTAGATGTCAAAGGCTAGTGCGCCTATTTTGCATATGTCTCATGATTAATATAAAATACATCATTATGCATAGACCGACCACAATAAAAGAGATGGGGGACTAGACTCCACCAGTTAGGGAAAGGGAGGGCCAAAAGTTAAGGAAAGGGCTAAGCTAGAGAGCTTAAGCCAAAAAGGAATATTATATTAATATTTCTTAAAACATAAAGTATGGATAATTATTTTATCCTAATTTCTAAAGTTGGGGACAGGTGGACCAAAGTAGCTTCCAACATGACAAGTGCCAAGTTGGGGACATGCATACTTATTGTCAGGACTTAGTTCATTTTGGGGGACTCCCATCATTCAGATCATCATCTTTCCATGAATCTGACCATCATTCCTTCGACCATGGAGCCATTATTCCAGAAGCATTCATACAATCATTGAGCTATCCTCGTACTTTCCTATCACTGTACCTAAACCTGTTCCCATAGCGATTTCCCGTTTGTGTACCTGGTAGCTTGGGAGCGGGATTGAAGAAGCGAGTTGTCAGGCCCATGGGATATTGAAGAGACAGGTTGTTAGGCCCGTGAGAAATTCTCTGAGTGAGAGAATTGTTTGGGATCGATTTCCTGAAGGTGCTAAACTGCAGCTACAGTGCTCTGAGACTTCCTTTACGGTCTGTTGTTGAAGCCCTGGAAGGGAAGTGGGGCAGCTGAAGGACTATTGAGCAGAGAAGGGGCACACTTCCTTGGGTGGGATAGGCATGTGGGGAATGAGAGGCTATAGGTTGTTAGTTGAGTGAGCACTTGATATAGAGTCTTTCCTGTTGTCTATGAGCCTTTAGCATGGTTAGAAATCCCTTACCCGGGTGGAGTTTAGTCCCAGCTCGGGGGTGACTCACTATTGAGAGTGATGAACAATGTAGTCTAAGGCTGGGAGGTTTGTGGACGGTCTTCACACATTTGGTGACATTCTTACCAAGATAAGTACCAATTATGTGATAACTTTACATGCTGCATTGCTAATTACGTGCTTAGTCTATGGGTTATCTTCTATGCATGATTATAACTATCTATATGTTTATGGGTATTCCTATATATGCTGCATGTCTGTGTTTACTGTTATTTCAGTATGAAATGGTATATTTACAGAATGTAATTGTTTGTTTACGTTTTATATGTAAAGCTTCCGCAAGAGTGTTGTAGGTATATGTTTAAGTCATGCAATTCGATATGTATATATGCTTGTGTGTATATGTATATATATGTATATTTATGTGGCATAACTCACTTGAATACTGGGTATGTTATAAACATGGTATCGAAGCTAAGTAAAGCATCTGAGTAGTGGCATTGACCGACCTATTGGTGGCTGGGGATGTTACATCCTACCACCTAGATACACGATAATAATTCTTTTTCTATAAGTCTCAATTCAATGACTCCTGTGAAACAATCCTACTATCAATATTTAACCTTAGAATATAACCAAGTTCTTAGAGTACCAGACTCCCTCTATAAGAGTTTAATCAAGCTGCAACAGTCTGATGGATATTCACCATCAGTCTCCACCATTGATCGGACTATCCCTCATCGAAATATCCCCCCAGCTGTGTCTTCCGATAGTCTAAGCTCCAACAAACTCAGAATCTCTGTCGTCGATCTAGGATGATAAAGGGTCACGATTTATTCTGGGTTTTAAATATTAAACAAGTGCAAAAATTTGTGTTTTTCAACCTTTGATCTTGGATAATAAATGATCACGGTTGAATCTCTTTCCCTCTGTACACATAAACCTCTGTGAAGTTTTCAAAAACTCGTTTCTTTGTCCCGATCGTGTTCAACTACCAACTTCCACACTCTTGTGCTCTTCTTCGAAGTTCATAGGAACTTCGTCCCTCAATATCGCCTCCTTTTATATAAGGTTTTAACCACAATTATACCTGTAACCTACGAGCCATGACTTAGGGGAACAATCTGACACACAGAGAATCCGAAGTCAATCAATAATTCAAATTTATAACTCAATAGATCGTCACAAAAAGACAAAAAAATGCCAATGCAATGAAGCATGTAACACAATGCTATTTATACTTATCATTTACACATCCACTGTACATAGGTTTTCTACAGAAACCCCTCTCTGGCTATTCTTTCCTGATATTACAATTCGTTGGAATTTGTTCGGCTGGTTGGCCACACCTGGAGTCTTCAACACACAATCCTCTCACCTTCACTCAATCTAACTCTCTCTATCCCTCTATTTCATGTAGGCTTACAATTTAAACATGAAAGATAAACTTTCAGCTCAACACAATAATTCCTAAGAATATGGAACTAATTACAATAATATTATTTCAGCCCTCTACAATTGATGAGGCTCCATATGATCAAATCCTACATACTTAGGAAAATCCACCTAATCCAACTAATTTGCTCAATTAATCCATTTACATCATAATTACGGAAAACAAATCCTCTCTTTCTAAAATATGATTACAAACTTAGGAAAATAAAATAAAATCCATTAAGGGAACCCACTCCCTTTAGTAAATTTCAAGACCCCCTTGGGTCTTCTCAACAAGGTTGATTTAAGAGAAAAATGCTCCTGCAACAACTTACCTCAAATTACTTCGACATTCCTATTCACGAGCTTAAAGAATATGCTATGGATAACATCAATTTAATATTAAAATGAGGTAGTCCATCCCCTTGAGTTTTCCCTCCTCACCAACAATACATGACTTTCATAGTTGTTGTCATAAGTACATATTCCTAGATGTCTAGCTGCAATCGATGACTCCGTGGACAAGTTTCCCCAACCCTTTGGTAGGGTATTTGGTTTTCATTATTATTAATAGAATTTAGGAACCATAGAAAACGTCTTAGATACTATGTATCCATACATTTATTTGTAAAGTCTGCGCAATGTAAGAAGTAGCAATATGTCAACATATTATGCGATCCAATCCATTTAAGACACTTAATGTTTTTTTTTCTTACTCACAAATTAAACTTAAAATCAACTTTAGCTTTTTGTTTAAAAAATAAAGACTAATAATAATATATTTTCTTCACTATAAATTTAACTTAAAAATTAATACATTTATATGCGAGATAAATAATAACATTATTAAATTAAAAGTTAATTTTAAATTTAATTTAGAAATAGGATAAATAATAATAAAATTATTTGTTTTTTGACATAAAAATTCATCACTCATATTTCATTGAGACATCCTACAAATTATAACATAAAATCCATTAATTCATATGTAACATATAATAATATTATTAAACAAAACTATGCTGTAGCATCTATAACTATATTAAATATCTTAACTATTGTCAATTAACTGAAATATCTTAAGTTATACGGTAGCATCTATATTTCCAAACTATTTCTGAATGAAGAGATTCTATGACATAGCCTTGCTTAGTGCAAGGTTGAAAACATTGACACGATGCTATCTTAAATACCTTAACTATTTCTAACTAACTGAAATATTTTATCTTATATAGTAGCATCTATATTTCAAAACTGAGAGGGGGGGGGGGGG
>ML792319.1:403485-419293 GCA_009831015.1 Picea engelmannii | reverse complement strand
CTGAACAAATATATTTATATTGAATTTATTGATGCCCAGAAGGAGAAGTCGGCCTAGTTAGACTGGTCAGGTCGGCCCCAGTTAGACTGGCCAGTCCACTATAAATACAGGGCACCGGTTTCATTATTACACACTCTCAGAATTGTAGAGCCAGTTGTGCGCACTGCAGTTGGCAGTTTTGTGCGCAGGTCTCTGGGGAAAGTGATGCGATAGTTTTTGGGTGGGATCATCTGTTCATTTTTGTTTCTATTCTTTTGCTTGGTGCATTTAGCTTCTCTTGGCTATAGATTGCAGCCATAATTCTCTTCTCAGTCAAGGTCAAGGTGCTCGGAGGGTGGCTTAAGGCCTGTGGTTGGGAGACGAGGGTATCTTCATGGTTAAACGAGCACAATCCTTTATATTCTAAAAGAATATGGATCAATGAGTTGTCATTGATACATGATGCTTAGTTGATGTATATGATGCAGTGGTGGATTGATGCAAAAATGACTCATTTATTGTCTTATCATGATTGATAAGGTGCACAAATGGATGAACTCCAAAGTGGTCCCCTTATGGTGAAATCCCTCACAAGAAGATGCTTTGTGGATTGAGTTATCCTAGAAGAATGGTTGGAGGACCCATGCTTGTATATGGAATAATGAGTTGAAGATCAATGAAATTTTTGGTGAAACTATCTTAGATGGATAGTTCTTGTCATGCCATTTACGGTGGTATGTGGAATGTCACATAATTCCTCACGGTTTGAGAGTTATGGCCTTACGAAGTTGGATGACCCCCATATGAAGGCTTGAAGCCCCCAAGGTGAAAGAAGTCAAAGTGACCTAAAAGAAGAAATCATTATTTAAATGATAAAGTAAAGTGACAAAGTCAAGGTGGATTATTTAAATAATAAAGAGAAATGACAAAATCAAGAAAGATTATTTAAATGATAAAGTAAGGTGACAAAATCAAGAAGGAATATTTAAATGATAAAGAATGTGAGAAATTTCTATTTATAGAAAGTGGTTAACCCTAAAAATAAGGAAAATAGGTTGAGTGACCTAGAAATGGGTTAAGTAACCTAAAAATGGGTAAAGTGACCTAGAGGATGAAAGTATAAATAATATAGCAATGGTCTCTTGTAGATATCCTTTTTGTGGATCAATGGAGAGCTTCCTGTGAGAATATCTTTTGGAGTATTGATGGAGAGATTCTTGTGAGAGCATTTTGGTGTGGATCTCTTGAGCATGATTGAATATCTATTCTGAGAAAGAAAGCCTAAGGAGGATCTCATGGACACATCAAAGTTTTGGCAATCTCGGAGATCTTGACGACAAAAGTCTCGGAGCTTTAGAAACCCTATTTTCTGATGCATACGTAAAATGTCTGTGTATAGGGTGCGTATACACAAGCTGTCTGTGTACAAGGTGCGTATAATACGTGGGCTATCTGTCTACAAGGTGCGTATACATGGGCTGCTTGTGTATAGGGAGCGTATAGTGGATAAAATCATGGAGATTTTTGGTTGAGTTGATGACAAGCTGTTGAAGACTGAAGCAGGTACCAGATATGCACTCTATGGGCTCAGATCTATCACTGAGACACTGGTATGGTTACATTATTGTCTTGATGGATACTATTGTTTGATGTGTTGTGAATTCTTAGGGCATTCTTGGTATTGCTTCTATGTTGTTTTTCAGTTTGGTTGATTTGGTTGATGGAGTGATCAACACTCTTGTGATTCAGTAGTGACATGATTGCTATGGTATACTAGTTGTTTATCCATGATTGAGATATCATTCATATTGGTTTGTTGTGGAGTATGAGCAAGCTATTGGAGAGCTTGGATGTATTGTGACTGGCTGGTGGTCAGTTTGGACAGTGATAAACAAAAGAGAATGATAAAATGGTTGCATAGGATATGAGTTGATCTTGAAGGACAAACCCTAAATAAATTAGAAGATATATGCAGGTTGTAGTACTTTTTGGGAGCATATACGCAGGCTATAGTACTGCTTGGGAACATATACACGTGGGATCTACTACTGGTAGGGAGCATACAAATGTATGCTGCTCTACTGACAATCACATACCTATTGAAAATTGTTATCTGTTGAGGATTGTTGCTTCATCTCAGTTGATGCTGAGGGTGTAAGATGAGTCTTGCATTATAGAGCTGTGCTCTTGCAAAGTTTTACTCTATTCAGTTGCTGTTGATAAACCCCCAAGGATTGTAGTCTGTAATAAAAATAAAATTGTACATACATCTTGTGTTCCTTGTGATGATGACTTTTTGATGATATATTGCTGATACATGTTCACATCTAAGTGGTTATAAATGACAACAATGGTTAATATGTTAATGGTGATTGCTAACTAATGGATTTTTGTGTAAGAGGGAAGTTTTGGTAAAAAGAACCCCACACTCATTCATCCCCCCCTCTAAGTGTGGTAGGTGTGTCCAACAATTGGTATCAGAGCTGGCCTTCACTACAAGCCCTAACAAGCTTGAAGGAGATCCATAGACACACAAATGGATGATGAAATACCAATCCTTGATGAGGAAAACTATTCTACTTGGAGAATAGAGATGAAAGTGTATTTGAAGACAATGGGAGCGACTATCTGGAAGGAAACCATTGGTGGATATGTTCCGTTGAAGAATAAGTCAAAGTTTTCATCTCAAAGGGAAGGAAAGAAGAATGATCCATTGGCTCTCAAGACCATTCTTAGTGGAATTTCAAGCCCTATCAAAGAAAGCATGGGAAAATGCACTTCCGCCAAGGATCTATGGCTAAAGCTAGAGGAGACATATCAAAAAAAGAAAGAAGATGTTGAATACCACTCCATCAATATTATCAAAGGTAAAGAATCATCAAAAACCCTTGATTGCATTATTTCAAAATGTGATCTTGAAATCATTTCAAGTGAAGACAAAGAATAAATTGATGATAGCATAAAGGAAGATCTTGAAGACACTTCAAATGAAGGAAAAGAATCATGTGTTGATGTTGGCAAAAAGAAAAATCACGAATATATTTCAAATGAAGGTAAGGAATCCCCAAAAACCCTTGATTGCAATGATTATGGTGAATTTTTCTCTACAAGTGAAGAAGAAGATATAGAAACAGTTTGTGTAAAGTTTGATGATATTTACCCCATGAAAAGAATAGAAGAAAATCTATTAAAACTTCAAAAATAAATTGAAGAGGGTTTATATAGATATAGAAGTGATCATTACTATACACACTATAACTGTCTTTCGGATAACACTAAGACATTTCTTAGGAGGAGTCAAAGGTACATATTGATGTTAAAAGAAATGATCAAAGAACAAGAAGAGAGCAATAAGAATCAATTATAAGAAAAGGAAGAAGATATCACAAGACTAAAGAATGAAAAATAAGACATGAATGTAGATGATGAGATTAGCAATAGTTTTGAAACTATTGTCCATCTCAAAACCCAAATTGAAGAAGCCAAAAGAATAGAGGAACTATTGAAGAATCAAATAAATGAAAAGGAAGAGTCATGTTGTAAGTTAGAAGCTAAAATTGTTGACCTTAGAATGAAGGTAGAGAAGTCAAACGAATTCTTGAATAGCTCAAGAATCTTGGATGAGATATTGGAAAGTCAAAGACCACCATGTGATAAATCAGGTCTTCAATACAAAGGAGAAGATACACATGCTGAAGCAAGCACGTCAAAGAAGCATGAGGTAAGTCCATCAAATAAAGAAGACAATGTTGCAAAGCAACCATCTACGCAAGGAAAGGAAAATTTCAAAAGAACAAAGCAAGGAAGACATCAAGAAGCCATTCTTGGGACACCAAAGCATAGGTATGAAAGTGTTTTTCATGGGCATTGTTATTCATGTAATGGATATGGTCACAAAGCTTTTGAATGTAGATATTATGAAAGGAGATATAATGGAAGATTTCATAACACCATGAGGTGTTGGAGATGTGATCAAGTAGGACATATTGTTGTTCACTGTAACACCAAGAGATGCCATAGATGTATTTGGTCACAAATTCTAGGTGTGCTGGAACACAAGAAGAAAGTACATGATGAGGACTTCACATAGCATGGCTAGAAGAAGGAATGAAGTAAGGAAGGGAGACATATTTGAAAATATGGATGCTCAGAGCTCAAGTTCTGAGCAGCAGAGACACCTACATAAGTGGGTGAAGAAGACAGAGCATCCAGAACAGAATGAAAGACTGAAGGGAAGCTCAAGTAAGTCCTCTACTAAGGCATACGCGGGTGACAGTGGTATCAATTGTGTATATATGTAGGCTGAACTTATATAGGTCACGTACATATGTGAGATGTTGTGCAACAGGCCACGTATATGCGGTAAAGCCTTGGGAAAAAGACAATGCACATGGGTTACAACTTGATGTGATGGTATAACTCTGTGTTGCAGGGTCTGAAATTGTTTATTGCAGGTTTTGACACTGTTTTCTGTAGGTTTTCATGGTTCTAATTTAGATCACGCAAGGTTATGATATAAAATAAATCTTGGGTGCATGGCACTAACCCATGAGTATGGATTGATGCTGATCTGTTGGTGTACATGGTTGGTATATATTTGAGTTTCATTGATATATCTTATGATGTATTATTAGATGCATATGTTGGATATCATGGTGCATACATTTGGAATATGGATGGGCTACATATTGAGACATGTAGTTGGTGAGTTGAGGAGAGGATCATGTTGTACATCATTGATAGTTGATGCATGATTGGTACACTTCTAGTACATTGGTAGAAGTACCCACTAGCAAGATGATTGGAACATATTTTATGGAGGATTTTGGCATACATGTATAGGATTCATCATTTTGTGGTATTGGTGCATGGTAATGTACATGTTTAGTACACTCATAGATGGCATATGATTGATGATACTACACTATTGGTATTACTTGATTAGCACAACAATTGACAATTGTTTGATACATGGATATGGCACTTGGTTCATGATGGAGACATATCATAAGTGATATGATACATTGTTTGGCATATTGGTAGATGCACATGGTTGGCATATTGGTGGATGCACATGGTTGGCATATCGGTAGATGCACATGTTGGCATATTTATAGAGGCATATGATTGATACACTCCATGGATGATATCTTTTGGCACATTGCATGATGTTGATGTACATAGGTGTTGTGCATGATGAGCACACTTTTTGTACATGGATGTTGTGCATGGTGGGCACATTTTGGTACATGATTGATATTTGGATCATGATTCTTTATTTCATTGTTGACATATCTTTTGCTTCATGATTCTTAGTATGGGATGGTTTTGATGCATGAACAAGTCCAAGGATCGCTATCCGGTAGCACATTGTTCATCTTGCAAAGAAGATAGGGGGAGATATCCCATAGAGGGCATCATTCTTCTTCTCATGATTCTAGGAGGAGATATTTATCATATGCATACCTAGAAAAGAGCCCTATATTTGAAGAGAGAGCACAAAGGCATAATTCTAGGAGGAGCGATGGTCACAGGGGGAGTATGTTCGATGTATATTCAACATTACATCCGAGTGATATCCCTTGTTCAAAAGGGGAGAGATTATTCAGAGGAAAGCAGAGGGAGAAGCCCCAGGAAAAGTTCAAGAAGGGGGAGCAACCCCAAGAGGAAAATGGCCCTTTTCCATTGATTTCAAAGGGGGAGAGTTAATCACATTGATGTGATTGATGTTTATTGATGGAGAGAGATAGTCACATTGAATATTGATGTAGAGCATGCCTTATCTACTTGTTGACATCAATAATTAGCAATTGGTGTTGACATCAATGTTGGTATTGCCATCAATGCCAAAGGGGGAGATTGTTGGATCATGTTGTCATTGATGCCAATGGTTTGATTGATTGATGTCAAGTGATTGATTGATTGATTAATGATTGATGTAATGTATATGTATTGTCCTTGATGAGAATGATACATGTCAAGTGGAAACCAATCGACCAAGATGGATCAATGAGTTGTCATTGATATGATGAAGATGGATCAATGAGTTGTCATTGATACATGATGCTTAGTTGATGTATAGGATGCAATGGTAGATTGATGTATAGATGGCTCATTTATTGTCTTATCATGATTTATAAGGTGCACAAATGGATGAACTCCAAAGTGGTCCCCTTATGGTGAAATCCCTCATGGGAAGATGCTTTGCGGATTGAGTTATCCTAGAAGAATGGTTGGAGGACCCATGCTTGTATATGGAATAATGAGTTGAAGATCAATGAAATTCTTGGTGAAACTATCCTAGATGGATAGTACTTGTCATGCCATTTTTGGTGGTATTTGGAATGTCACATAACTCCTTACGGTTTGAGAGTTATGGCCTTACGAAGTTGGAGGACCCCCATATGAAGGCTTGAATCCCCCAAGGTCAAAGAAGTCAAAGTGACCTAAAAGAAGAAATCATTATTTAAATGATAAAGTAAAGTGACAAAGTCAAGGTGGATTATTTAAATAATAAAGAGAAGTGACAAAATCAAGAAAGATTATTTAAATGATAAAGTAAGGTGACAAAATCAAGAAGGAATATTTAAATGATAAAGAATGTGAGAAATTTCTATTTATAGAAAGTGGTTAACCCTAAAAATAAGGAAAATAGGTTGAGTGACCTAGAAATGGGTTAAGTAACCCAAAAATGGGTAAAGTGACCTAGAGGATGAAAGTATAAATAAGATAGCAATGGTCTCTTGTAGATATCCTTTTTGTGGATCAATGGAGAGCTTCATGTGAGAGTATCTTTTGGAGTATTGATGGAGAGATTCTTGTGAGAGAATTTTGGTGTGGATCTCTTGAGCATGATTGAAGATCTATTCTAAGAAATAAATCATGAGGAGGATCTCATGGACGCATAAATTTTTTGGCAATCTCAGAGATCTTGACGACAAAAGTCTCGGAGCTTCAAAAACCCTATTTTCTAATGCGTATGCAAGCTATCTATGTATAGGGTGCGTATACACAAGCTGTCTGTGTACAAGATGCATATAATATGTGGGATGTCTATCTACAAGGTGTGTATACGTGGGCTATCTGTGTATAGGGAGCTTACAGTGGATAAAATCATGGAGATTTTTGGTTGAGTTGATGATAAGCTGTTGAAGACTGAAGCAGGTTCCAAATCTGCACTCAATGGGCTCAGATCTATCACTGAGACACTGATATGGTTACATTATTGTCTTGATGGATACTATTGTTTGATGTGCTGTGAATTCTTAGGGAATTCTTGGTATTGCTTCTATGATGTTGTTCAGTTTGGTTGATTTGGTTGATGGAGTGATCAACACTCTTGTGATTCAATGGTGACATGATTGCTATGGTATACTAGTTGTTTATCCATGATTGATATAGCATTAATATTGGTTTGTTGTGGAGTATGAGCAAGCTATTAGAGATCTTGGATGTATTGTGACTGGCTGGTGGTCAGTTTGGACAGTGATAAACATAAGAGAATGATAAATTGGTTGCAGAGGATCTGAGTTGATCTTGAAGGACAAACCCTAAATAGCTCAAAAGATATATGTAGGCTGTAGTATTGTTTGGGAGCGTATACACAGGCTGTAGTATTGCTTCGGTGCATATACATGCGAGCTGTACTACTGGTAGGGAGCATACACACACATGCTTCTCTATTGACAGGTCGCGTACCTGTTGCAGATTGTTATCTATTGAGGATTTTTGCCTCATATCAGTTGATGATGAGGGTGTAAGTTGAGTCTTGCATTATAGAGCTGTGCTCTTGCAGAGTTATACTCTATTCAATTGCTACTGATAAACCCCCAAGGATTGTAGTTCGTAATAAAAAAAAATTTGTACACACATCTTGTGTTCCTTGTGATGATGACTTGTTGATGATATATGTTGCTAATATATGTTCACATCTAACTGGTTATAAATGACAACAATGGTTAATATGTTAATGGTGATTGCTAACTAATGGAGTTTTGTGTAAGAAGGAAGTTTTGGTAAAAATAATCCCACACTCATTCACCCCCCCCCTTTAAGTGTGGTAGGTGTGTCCAATAGTGCCATATAAGTATGTGTAATCATGAACAAGTATAATCTCCCTCACAGGATCTTAGTCATCAATCCCTTTCTGATAATCAGTCTCTCAATACATCAACTACTACACAAATACAAGCTCTCAAACATGTACCATAAAAACTCTTAGCCATATGCCAAGAAATACAAGATGTGCCTCAACAAGAAGTATCAATGATAAATATACCAGAACTGTATTTCTGTAGATTTGAATTATACAAAAGATCCCATGTAGCCATTAGTCTCTCTAGGGAGAATCCTCAAATCTCCATTGCCATTCCTCATGCATACATCAAAATCCAACTATTCATAGAAATAAGACATACATTTTGAACCAATGGATGGATCTGATGTATCTGAGCACTCTAGACCTTCCTGGGAGCTTGATCTCAGAATCTAGAACCTCTGCACCTTCATCTTCTCAAGTTTCATGGCTTTATCAACATGTACTCACCCTATACACAGCCAACCCATGTACATACTCACCCTATACATAGCCAGCCCGCGTACATACACACCCTATACACAGACAACCCGCGTATGCCTCAGAAAATAGGGTTTTCTGTGAATCCAAGAATTTCACCATCAACCCTTCGTGCTACCTCAAACGTTCGCCACTTCAGATGTATCCACAAGTATTTACAAGAAGCTTTACACAAGAAAATAGATATACAATATGTACAAGTTTGTGTTTAATGAGTGAGCTTTGCCTCTTATTTATATCTTCATGTAGCCTTACACTTTCCTTATTTTAGGGATTCTTCATTTAAAATAATTTCTTTTGCAAAGCACTTTGACCCTTGTGGGCTTCTATAAGACTTATGAGGGGTTCTCCAACTTCGTATGGTCATAAATATCTAACCGTGAGGAGTTATGTGATGTTCCACATACCACCGGAAACATCATGACAAGCACTATCCATCTAGGATAGTTTCCTTGAAAAATTCATTGTCCTTCAACTCATTATTCCACAATTAAGCATGGGTTCTCTTACTCCACAAAGTGTCTTCCCATGAGGGCTTTCACCATAAGGGGAATACTTTGGAGTTCATCCATCTTTACTTCTTATCAACCATGACAAGACAATACTGAGTCATCTTTACATCAAACAATCTTGGGTCCATTACCCAAACCTTTGTGCTGTGGGGCTTTCTTCAAGGGTTGACATCAATGACAACCGACCTTAATCAACAATAGATGCTACCACATAGTGTTTATTGTAAGGTTGAAAATATTTTAATGAACATTATAGGTCAATTCTCAAAAAATTTATTAAAATCTTCAAAGGATTGAAAAACACATTCGAGCTCAATTCCCCAAAAAATTATGGTAAGGTTGAAAAGACCAGGGCACCTCATGCCTATTTCTGGTTGTATTCCGTGATAGTTAGTTTGCATTCACCAGGTGAGATGAGACAATTGTATAGAAAATATTGAGCAAGGAGAAGGACCACCACATTTCATTTAAATTTATACCCATGAACACCAAATGTCCCTGCTCCTATTACAGAGTACATTGTTGTCTATGCTTCTTGTAACATACAACTTCTTGTCAAAAATAAATATCCACCCTGCTATGCAACATCAAATGTTGGGGGTGGTGCACTTACAGAGTACATTGTTGTCTGTGCTTCTTGTAACATACAACTTCTCGTCAAATAAAAATATCCACCCTGCTACGAAACATCAAATGCTGGGGGTGGTGCACTTACAAAGTACATTGTTGTCTATGCTTCTTGTAACATACAACTTCTCATCAAACATAAATATCCACCTTTCTACACAGAACACTAGGTTGGTGCATAGGATGTCATATCTGGCACTTCCGAAGCATATCCGACGACCCATGCACCACCTCCACAAAATTTGATGATTCATAGCAGGGTGAATATAATTTACCTTATATTCAAATTCAACGTGCACGTTATATAATTACCTAGATTCAATATTGTCCATACATGCTAAGCAACTCTAAAAAGGAGTCTGGAATTCAAATTACACAGATGTAGATCAATTCGATCTTCTGCAGCTCACGATAAATTAATTAGCTACTTGATATTGATAGGCCTTATGAATTGAGGTGAACCTGCATGTTGAGTGGTGGAAAAAATGGAATTAAGGGTGTAACATCCCTCGACCGAACCCAATTGTAAATATAAACAAGCATACTTAATATGGTGAGCTGTTTTTGGCATCATTTTGGTAATGCATCTATCAGGGCATAGTGCATGAAGGTGCTAAGCAGTAAAGTATTGTAATGTTCACATTGCGGGGTACACGAGCAGTAACTAAAGAGCACGCAACCTTGAGGTCAGTGAATACAACGCACAATAACTAAAGTCGCGCAACCTTGAGGTCAGTGAATACAATGCGCAGTAACTAAAGTGCGCACAGTATTCAAGTCAACGAACCTTTATGTATATAATATGCATTTATAGGCTGATGATCCGGTATTATAAGATGGATGCTTATGTTTTGGAATTAGGCTAGAACACCTAGATGAGAAAGGCCAGTGTGCCTATTTTGTACATGTCTCATGAATAATATAAAATATATCGCTGTGCGTAGACCGACCACTATAAAAGAGAAGGGGGACTGAATTCCACCAGTTAGGGAAAGGGAAAGCCAAAAAGGGAATATTATATTAATATTTCCTTAAGACATAAAGTAAGGACAATTATTTTATCCTAAGTCCTGAAGTCGAGGACAAGTGGCCAAAAGTAACTTCCAATGTGACAAGTGTCCAGTTGGGGACATGCATACTTATTGTCAGGACTCAACTTAGTTGGGGGAAAAAAATCATTGTTACGAGACTTTTCCGGGGGGAAGACCATCATTTTTGGGGAAATATTGCTTACCTTCATTCTGTAAATCATTCAGCCATGATTCCATGACCTTTTTTCCATTTTCCAAGTCCGGTAGCTTCGAACATCCATTTCACTATACCAGAACCCGTATCCATGACTATTCCTGTTCGTGTAGCTGGTTAGCGTGGGAGTGGGATTGAAGAAGTGGGTTGTCAGGCCCGTGAGAGATTGAAGAAGCGAGTTGTCAGACCCGTGAGAGATTGAAGAAGCGGGTTGTCAGGCCTGTGAGAAATTCTCTAAGTGAGAGGATTGTTGTGGATCGACTTCCTGAAGGTGCTAAACTACAATTACAGTGCTCGGAGAGTTCCGGTCCAGCCTATTGCTGAAGACATGGAAAGGAAGTGGTGTAGCCGAGGAACTGTTGAGCAGAGAAGGTGCACACTTCCTTGGGTGGGATAGGTAGTTGGGGAATGAGGGACTATAATATGTTGGTTGAGAGAGCACAGTGACAAAATCTTTCCTATTGTCTATGAGCCATAGCTTGGTTAGGAATCCCTTTACCTGGGTGGAGTTCAGTCCCAGCTTGGGGGTGACTCATTGTTGAGAGTGATGAACAATGTAGTCTAAGGATGGGAGGTTCGTGGAATGTCTACACGCAGTCGATGACGTTCATACCAAAGATAAGTACCAATTGTGTATTAAAATGACATGTTACTTTGTTATTTAACGAGTTTGATTATGGGTTATCTACAATTCATGCTTTATAAATGTCTGTGTGTTTATGGATATTTTTGTACATAATGCATTATAGAGGTTGTCATTATTTCATTATGAAATGGTATGTTACTGTATGTATTGTCTATCATGTTATATGTAAAGCTTCTGCAAGAGGGTTGTGTGTGAATGAGCAATTACATGCAGTTCGATTTGAATTTATGCATACGAGTATATGTAAATATTATATAGTATAACTCAGTAGAATACTGGGTATGTACTGTAAGTTCCGTAGTGAGGTAACGAGGGTGTTACCTGGTGAGTTCCCTATAATTTCTTCGAGTGAGCGGGTTAGCACGCGCACCACGCAGGTAGTGCGTGCATGTGGGGTCGGGGGACGTTACATTTTGGTATCAGAGCTTCTTGGTTCCAACACTGAGTCTGAATGGGCCAAAAAGGTTCAATTGAATTGAACATTCACGGGGATTAATCTCGAAATGGCTGGTTTACCAAGGTCACAGAGCGTCCATGGTAAATTTTGGGCACCGCACGGGAAAATGTTAGCATACAAGTGCGCGTGGAGAAATTGTGATGTAGCGTAGAAGGATATAGTGAGTGAACGTGTACACTATATTAATCTTTGTACGATATACACACTTAGTAATGGCACATATAGTGGGTGCGGTGTTTCAAAACACAAAAGAGTTTTGTGGGTGCGCGCAAGTTTTTGGCGTAACAGAGAATAAATGTATAGTGGATAAAGGTGCGAAGAAACACATAACTGCGATAGAACATTAATTAAAATGAATTCAGAATGGTTTGAGACGAAATAAATACAGTCTAAACTACTAAAGCTGAGAACATCTCAAAGATGAATTTAGGGTTTTACTTCCTCCGATTCCAAACAAAATAAAATTAAAATACAAGCTTTCAAGAACGCATACTAAAAGTAAAAACAGACTCATAACACCACTAGATTGAATCTGTCATGTATAGTCCTTAAATAGTCATATATATATATACATATACTCATTTAATCTGAAAATTTACAAAAAGTCTTTCTGCGTAGAGGGCAGATACGTTTGTAGAATTTGAAAATGATCGGATTTCTGCCTAATTCTACAAATAGTATGAGGTTACAAAAAGGGATCGATAAGATTAGGTCTATCACCTCTAGAGTCCCTTACCTTTGTTTCCTTCTGTCCAAAAGTTGCTGAAATGTACTTAAGTCTAAGAGAGGACTCATTTCATCTTAGCTATTTCCTCTTGTAAAGTATCAAGCCAGACAGGCTGATTCTCTCCAAAAATTTCAGCCGCTTCAGTTATGGCTTCCTTTTTCGGTTGCTTGCTCCGTTTCTTCTTAACATCTCCGTTGTTTATGACTAGATCCCTCATGATAGGATTTAGCCTGACTTACGACTTAGAGTCTGCGACAGGTTTCGTGAGAAACTTAGTCGCTAGGATGCGCACAACTACCCTTTCCTTTTTATTTGCAGGAAAGTCTTTCATGTTGCTGGAGTAATCCGTCTCACTGGATATAACTTTATCCATGCGCCCAATTCTTGAAGACACGATAATTTTACTACAGAAATAAGAAAGCAGAGAAAAATTGGAAGACTATTCCATTTATGGATAAGATGATGCTTCCAAACTCGGGAATTGGTAATTATAGAGTTCCAATGATGAATCCCTGACAGATTTGCGCACAAGTGCAGTGGGATGCCATGCACGACTAATCCATTTTAAATGATTAAGCCATGTGAGTTCGTTATGGCGACGTTCACTGGACTTCATGAAGCTGTGAAGTACCGAACGAGTGAAACATGGTGATATGACTAACCGTCGTCCACCCCACGAATGGTGGATTTGACTTAACGAAACAAGTGACGTCAGGATTTTGGCGATGATGTAGTTCATGCTAAAATTCATGAAATTGAGTTATATCTAAAAGTTGTTGTGGTGATAACACCTGGAACTCAGATGAAATAATTCTGAGGTGTAGATTGAACCAATATGGTTCACATTCTTCTAGAATTGTGGATTTAGTTAGTCTGATAAGCTTTGATGGCTACACTTTTTGCAGAATTGACAACAACTAGATCAGTCCAGTTCAGTACATAATCCATGAGAATGGAAGAGGCACAGGGAGATTTTAGCCAGCAAAACGAGAGCAGAGGGATGAATGTTCATTTGGACATTGAAGGAACAAACTCTAATGGGCATGGAGAGGAAAGAGATGAAACCCTAAATATGGTAGAGACCATTAAAAATTTGCAAAAGGATGTCCAAAGCCATAAAGATGATAATGAAAAAACTCATGAAATCCATGGAACAACAAGATGACTTCAACGTGAATTTATTGAAGGGCTTGAACATAATAGAAAAGAAATTAGACAAGGAGGGTGGCACAAGCAAATCTGGGAATCATGGACATTCAGATGAGAAAAGAAGTACAAAAAGTGTTATCAGACAACACCACTCCCAGAGGCATTCCAATAAAATAGCAGGTAGCAGTACAAGTCCATCTCCTGTCATACAACATAAGAAGTCTGGGAGGGATGAGCTACAAGGAGAAATGAACAAAATCAAACCTCCTACATTTGATGGTGAACAAAAAAAGGATGAAGATGCATAAAAATGGTTGCTGGGCATGAGGAAGTATTTTCAATTGCATAACTATTCTTCTCATGCAGAAGGCATAATTTCCATCTATCAACTCAAAGAAAAGCATCCACGTGGTGCGATCAACTCGTGCAGGTGCAACACCTTAAAGAGAAAAGTGTTACTTGGAAGGAATTTAAGAAGTATTTTGAGAAGAAATACCTGACCAAGAGATATTATGATAAGAAAATGAAAGAGTTCTTTGAACTCAAACTTGGAAGTATGACCATAGATGAATATGAAAGAAGATTTCTAGAATTGCTGAAGTATGTCTCTTTCATCAAAGATGAGACAATTAAAATTCAAAGGTATTTGAGTGGACTACCAACATTTATCAGTGAAAAAATACAACATGATGATCCTAAGACTTTGGAAGAGACCCTTAGGAGAGCTAAATGCCTATATGATCAGCAAAAAACAAGGCCAACTTTCCAAAAGGCTTGGGAAGACAAAAATAAATTCAATGTGGATCAGAGGAAGAAGGGGTATAAGCCACCATTCTTTAGAAATAATCCACAAAGAACAACGAATGCTTAGAGAACCCAGAATGATTGACACAAGAAGTCAAAGGCCATGGAAACTACCCATGCAATGTTGGGGTTGTAAAGGAGATCATAGGTTTAGAAATTGTCCTCACAGAGGTGAAACATGAAGGACTGTTCACAATGTATAGCAAGCTGAAACAATGAGGGAGATGGGCAAAAATGTGCCAAGGATCTATGCAGCCCTGGATAACAAGCAAGCAGAGTATCAGTCACACATGATTGAAGTGGAAGGTATTATTAACAACCACACCATTACTATTTTAATTGATTCAGGAGCTAGTCATAGTTATATAGATCCTAATATGGTAGAAAGTTTGAAATTGCCAAGAAGCAAACATGAGAAATCTTGGTTAGTAAAGTTGGATATAGGAGCCAAAAGAAAAGTAAATGAGATGGTTAAGTCATGTCTTATGAGCATTGTTATCCCCGCTATCTAGGGATAACTAGGAGATCATGTCTCGAGGCCCACATGATCCCAGACATGGAGTACGAGAGCGAATCGATTTGAGCATGGCCCTTGAGGGCCCATCTTTTCTTCTTCTCAGCCATACTTGTCCTGCCAGCAATACCAGCCTCCATCACTACCGGCCTGGGCTTGCATCGGAGAGGTCTCTTGCTCCATGAGGTAATTGGTCCGAGGTATCATGGTATGTGTCATATTTGATCATTATAACCTTCTTATATATGCATTAGGTTCCTTTCATTTCAGATGATTGCTTGGATCTTACACTAATCTACTTGACCATTGTTGGGGTAATTGATGGGGTAGCTTAGCAAGCTGGTATTCATGGGTTTTGGTTAGCCACCAAGGGGGGTTTGCAGAACCATCGTCCGCTCCCACCATATTATCACTCTTACATCTTAAAAAACCGCTCATCCATCCCTTTCCCCTAGTCTGGCCATTAGGATGACCATCCAGGGTACATCTTGTCTTGTGGGAAGAAGGGGCTAAAGGCCCAGGGGGTAAAAGCAGCTGGTAAAAGATAAAAGCCATAGGAAACGAAAACCTAGA
>ML792319.1:376436-401523 GCA_009831015.1 Picea engelmannii | reverse complement strand
GTCTTTGAGTTTAAGCCTTCCAAGCTATTAGCCTCACCTCATTTGACTCCATTAACCCAAGGCACTAGTCTAGAAGTATTCTTGAGCTTGTTTATGCCTTAAACCCTTTTCAAAACACTCTCAAAGTTAAAACCCTAACTAACGTAGTGTCTAACCCTAGCTACTTGAACTAACCCTAACAAGATGACGTCCTGCTAATTTTGAAATTGTGTTTGGATAGAAAGGTGCGGCCTAGTCATCTTGTCATAGCCATAGAGGTTTTACAAGTTTTCATTGGTTGAATTGACAAAAACGTCCACTTCTTGGCTAGCTAACCCTAAACTGCAGACAACAAAATTTATATAGGTGACGTCACATGTTTAGATCTCTTATTTATACCTGCAACGTTGTGACTTTTGTCATCTCCTTTGATAGGTTTTGAGCCATTGATTTCATATATAAGCTTGTTTGGTAAAACGTTGTGCTCTTTCCCTTTCAAAGTGACTTATTACTAGGGCTGACGTCATACCTTTTGCAACAACAATATAGGTGACGCAGCAACATTATGTATGTGAGCTGATTTGAGATATTTAATGCATTGTGGTATAATACAAAGATTTGATTGGTATATTGAATACTCTTATATCTCATGCATTTATTGAAGGAGTGATATTAGTCATTGGTTTTGTTTTAGCAATCATTGACTTCATCAATAATTGCATTTGATCATTTGCTCATATATATTTGATGATAGTCATTAAATAGTGAAGTACTAACCCACTGCAAGCACATATTCTAGTTTGTTTGTTTTGTCTCGCAAATAGGTGCCTTCCAGTGGAACCATATCTTCTTTGACTATCTCTATTGGCAGTAATCTGTGAAAGGGATTCTTGAACCTTGATCCATTATACTTTTAGCCCTTCACAAACCCAGATTGCTTAGGGACGTCTCCCTTGGAATAGCCATCCTAAATAGAAAGAGGTCGCCATCGAGGTGACAATGGGTGGGGAAGCTCCTGTTACGCCGGTTTTAAGCCTTGACTCAAGCTTCCTAAACCCTTCCTACAAACCGTGCGATAACAAGCATGAATAGGCTAAACACCTAGGCATATTTGAATATCTTACCTTTAGGTTCTTATGATTGTCTAATTGGGATGGATTGGTTGGACCAACATCATACTCTTCTAGACTGTCGTAACAAAGCATTCACTTGCTTGGATGAAGAAGGGAACCAAAGGAAAGTGCAAGGAATTCCCAGAGCAGTAACCATTAGAGAAATTTCAGCATTGTAGCTGAAGACATGTTATGGAAGAGGATGTCAAATATTTGCAGCTCATATGGAGGAGACACCTAAAGACAAGGTGCCAAATTTGGAGGACTATGCAGTCCTGAAAGAGTTTGAAGATGTATTCAAGGATGTTCCAGGATTACCCCCAAAGAGAGACATTGATTTTCCTATAAATTTGACATTGGGAGAAGCTCCAGTGTCAAAGACACCTTACAGAATGAGTACACCATAATTGAAGGAGTTGCAAATGCAGCTTGAAGAACTTCTGAAAAAGGGATATATACGCCCAAGTGTATCACCTTGGGGTGCACCAGTCTTATTTGTGAAAAAGAAAGATGGAACATTAAGATTGTGCATTGATTTCAGACATTTGAATAAAGTGACTGTTAAGAACAAGTATCCTCTGCCTAGGATTGATGATCTTTTTGATCAGTTGAAGGATGTGAAGATCTTAGTAAAAATAGATATCAGATCAGGATACCACCAAGTAAGAATTAAAGAGGAAGATATCAATAAGACCACCTTCAGGACAAGGTATGGTCATTATGAGTTCACAGTGGTGCCATTTGGGTTGTCAAATGCACCAACGGTTTTCATGTGCTTAATGAATGGTGTTTTCCAAGAATATTTGGATAAGTTTGTCAATGTCTTTTTGGATGACATACTTATATATTCTAAGTCAGAAGAAGAGCATGAACATCATTTGAGGATGGTGTTGCAAGTATTAAGAGAGCATCAATTGTATGCCAAATTGAGCAAGTACTCATTTTATCAGGAACAAATTCATTATTTGGGGCATATCATTTCCAAGGAACGGATAGCCGTGGACCCTGAAAAGATTGAAGCCATTAGGGAATGGTCAACACCGAGGAATGTGAATGAGGTCAGATCATTCGTAGGCCTTGCATGCTATTATAGGAGATTCATTAGAGGATTCTTAAAGATAGCACACCCAATTACTTTTTTGCAAAGAAAAGGTGTGAAGTTTCAGTGGACATTGGATTGTGAAAAGAGTTTCCAACACTTGAAACAATTATTGACAAGTTCTCCAATTTTAAGGATTGCAGATCCAAACCAAGACTTTATCGTATGCACAGATGCATGTAAGGAAGGACTTGGAGGAGTCCTTAGTCAAAATGGATTTGTGATATGTTATGAATCCATGAAGTTAAAGGATCATGAAAGAAACTATGCCACGCATGATTTGGAGTTGGCAACCATAGTGCATGTCTTGAGGAAATGGAGACAATACCTCATGGGAAAAAAGTTCGAGTTAAGAACAGACCACAATGGTCTGAAATATTTATTTGATCAGCCAAATCTAAATGCTAGGAAAAGAAGGTGGTTGGAGTTTCTAAGCAAATATGACTTTGATATAAAACATATCAAAGGAAAAGAGAATAAAGTGGCTGATGCACTCAGCAGGAGGGTGCATGAAATACATGCTACATCCATTAGCATGTATCAAACTGATATTAAAAGAAAAATTAGGGAAGTTGCGAATGCAGACTTGCATTACAGAGAATTGGTAGAAAAGCTACAACAAGGTGAGATACCACAAAAATTGGATAGTTACAAGTTGGGAGTAGATGGAATACTACTGCACAGGAATAGGATTTTTGTACCAAATGTCCAGAACTTGAAATGTATGATTTTGCATGAGATGCATAATGTCCCTAATGCAGGGCACCCCAGACATCAGAAAATCGTAGCAGTGGTTAAAAGCCAATACTTTTGGCCAGGTATGAAGAAAGAAATTGTTGAATACATCGCTAGATGTATGGAGTGCAAGAAAGTTAAAGCTGAGCACAGGCACCCGACAGGGTTGCTGCAACCCTTAACCATTCCTGAATGGAAGTGGGAAGTAGTAACAATGGATTTTATTATGGGATTACCCAGAACAAGCAAACTACATGATTCAATCATGGTAGTGGTGGACAAGATTACAAAAGCTTTCCATTTCATTCCACTGAAAATTACTCATAACGCAACCGATGTTGCTGAGATTTTCATAAAAGAAGTGGCACGCTTGCACAGAATTCCTAAAAAAATTGTGTCAGACAGAGACCTGAAATTCACCTCGAATTTCTAGAAGGGGCTGTTCAAAGGATTCAAAATGAATATGAACTTTAGTACAACTTATCATCTTGAGTCTGATGGACAGACAGAGAGGGTGAATAGAGTGATATAGGACATACTGAGAATGTATGTGATGGACAAACCATCGAAATGGGAAGACAACCTACACTTGGTAGAATTCGCTTACAACAATGGGTATCAGACATCATTGAAGATGAGCCCATTTGAAGCACTTTACGGAAGAAAGTGAAATAATCCAGTAAGCTGGGATAATCCAGTTGATAGAACAATAGTTGGGCCAGAGTTGCTCAGGGAGATGGAGAATCAAATGATAAAAATTAAGCAGAATTTGAAAGCTGCCCAAGACAGGCAGAAAAGTTATGCTGATAAAAATAGAATCCACAGAGAATTCAAAGTGGGTGATCATGTTTTCCTGAAAGTAAAAGCTAATAGGAGTTCCCTGAAACTGGGAAGCTACGCTAAGTTGGCAGCCAGATTTTTTGGACCATTTGAAATCCTAGAGAGGATTGGTCTAGTTGCTTATATGATTGCATTGCTTGTATCTATGTCTATTCATAATGTATTCCATGTATCATTGTTAAAGAAATATATACCTGATGCTAATCATGTTATTGATTGGAATATGATTCAGGTGGAGCAAGAAGGCACTTTCAAAGTGCAACCAGTGTGCATTCTGGACTGGAAAACCAAATAGCTCTGGAATCAAGCCATAGGGATTGTAAAGGTCCAATGGACCTGGTACGGTCCTGAGGACGCTACTTGGGAACATGAGGTTGCGATGCGCGCAGAATATCCGCATCTGTTTGAGAATTCTTAGTATTTTTTTGTATAAGTTTACATGATGCACTGAGGACAATGCATAAATAAGGGGGGGGGGATTGTAACATCCCTCATCCGAACCCAATTGTAAATATAAACAAACATACTTAAGCTGGTGAGTTGTTTTTGGCATCATTTTGGTAATGCATCTATCAGGGCATAGTGCGCGAAGGTACTGCGCAATAAAGTATTGTAATGTTCACATTGCGGGGTATGCGCACAATAACTAAAGAGCGCGCAACCTTGAGGTCAGTGAATACAACGCACAATAACTAAAGAGAGCACAACCTTGAGGTCAGTGAATACAACGCGCAATAACTAAAGTGCACACAGTATTCAAGTCAACGAACCTTTATGTATATAATATGCATTTATAGGCTGGTGAGCCAATATTATAAGCTGGATGCTTATGTTTTGGAATTAGGCTAGAACGCCTGGATGAGAAAGGCCAGTGCACCTATTTTGTACATGTCTCATGATTAATATAAAATATATCGCTGCACGCAGACCAACCATGATAAAAGGGAAGGGGGACTGAATTCCACCGGTTAGGGAAAGGGAAATACAAAAAGGGAATATTATATTAATATTTCCTTAAGACATAAAGTAAGGATAATTATATTATCCTAAGTCCTGAAGTCGGGGAAAAGTGGCCAAAAGTAACTTCCAGCGTGACAAGTGTCCAGTTGGGGACATGCATACTTATTGTCGGGACTCAACTTAGTTGGGGGAAGAAAATCATTGTTACGAGACTTTTCCAGGGGGCCGACCATCATTTTTGGGGAAAGATTGCTTACCTTCATTCTGTAAATCATTCAGCCATGATTCCATGACCATTTTCCCATTTTCCAAGTCCAGTAGCTTCGAACATCCATTTCACTACTAGAACCCGTATCCATGACTATTCCTGTCCATGTAGCTGGTTAGCGTGGGAGCGGGATTGAAGAAGTGGGTTGTCAGGCCCGTGAGAGATTGAAGAAGTGGGTTGGCAGGCCTGTGAGCAATTCTCTAAGTGAGAGGATTGCTGTGGATCGACTTCTTGAAGGTGCTAAACTACAATTACGGTGCCCGGAGACTTCCGGTCCAGCCTGTTGTTGAAGCCCTGGAAGGGAAGTGGTGTAGCTAAGGGACTGTTGAGTAGAGAAGGTGCACATTTCCTTGGGTGGGACAGGTACGTGGGGAATGAGAGATTGTAAGCTGTTGGTTGAGAGAGCACCGTGACAAAATATTTTCTGTTTTCCATGAGCCATAGCTTGGTTAGGAATCCCTTTACCCGGGTGGAGTTTAGTCCCAGCTTGGGGGTGACTCACTGTTGAGAGTGATGAACAGTGTAGTCTAAGGCTGGGAGGTTCGTGGAAGGTCTGGACGTAGTTGGTGATGTTCATACCAAAGATAAGTACCAATTGTGTATTAAAATGACATGTTACTTTGTTATTTAACGTGTTTGATTATGGGTTATCTACAATTCATGCTTTATAACTGTCTGCGTGTTTATGGATATTTTTGTACATAATGCATTATAGAGGTTGTCGTTATTTCGTTATGAAATGGTATGTTACCGTATGTATTGTCTGTCATGTTATATGTAAAGCTTTCGCAAGAGGGCTGTGTGTGAATGAGCAATTAGATACAGTTCGATTTGAATTTATGCATGCAAGTATATGTAAATATTATATAGTATAACTCAGTAGAATAATGGGTATGTACTGTAAGTTCTGCAGTGATGTAACGAGGGTGTTACCTGGTGAGTTCCCTGTGATGTCTCCCGGCCCGAGTGAGTGGGTTAGCGCGCACATCGTGCGGGTAGTGCGTGCATGTGGGGTCGGGGGACATTACAAAGGGAATCTTGTTGGATAGTTGGTTGTCATTGATGTCAACCCTTGGATAAGTATAGAAGGCCAAGAGGTGTGGTCATGAAGCCCGAAGTTGTTTTAGGAAAAAAAAGATGAAGGACAATGAAAATGCATGTAATACACTCATATATGGATAGTCCTCATTGTGAAGTTTCCAATGGTAGGTGGTACACCACATAGTTCCTCACGGTTGAAGATTTATGCCCTCATGAACTTGAAAGCCCTGAATAATGGTTAAGAAGCCCCTAAACAATTGCAACAAGAAGTTACGAGTCATTAATTAAAGGTTAAAGTGGTTGTAACAAGAAAGCATAGGTCTGACCTAAAGTTAAGGAAATAGGTACTTGGAAAAAGTATAAATACACCCCAAGGATCCTCTCATTTATAGATTCACACACACAAGTTTATTGAATATATTCTAAGTGAGCAAGTGATCTATTGGCGAATATTAGATGACAAATCTGAGGCAACAAAGGAGTGTGGAGGATAAGGTTTTGGGATTGCAGGTGTGCGAGGGGTTTTCTTAGAAAAACCTAATTTATCTGACCCCCGCTAGTTAGGCTACATGTGTCCCGCAAGGCACCCTCGGGGGTTTTCTGACGCTTGTCACGAGAGGCCCTATGTGATTCAAGGGTTAGTCACGTGAGGCTGAGACAAATTTGAAGAAGGATGCTTGTTCCAGGTTGCTGAAAATATGGGCAATGTATGAAGATGCACCTGGTCTGATACAAAGTTACATGTATGTTTATATGCATGTTTTGAGGGTTATATATTGGTGATGTTATGATGCATGCTTGAGGCATGTATTTACTATATTGTTGAGGCATTGGCACATGCTTGAGGCACATATTTGGTGCATGGTTTGAGGCACACATTTGACACATGCTTGAGGTATATGGTTGGATGCAAATCATTGATGTTATGGTACATGGTTTGTCACACACCCGACCCCTAAGTACCTTTTTAAGGAATGGGGTATACATTTTTTCGCTTACCTCTGACGAATATGGTATCGAGGACTAATCCCTTTCTCTTGATGGACAATATCGATGCATGCCAGACCTCTCGAACTTTAGTTAGGATCCATTTGAAACCTAAGATTCACCAATTCTACTGGACCCCAATCGACTCGTCAACCCATAGAAGATTAACATGCGCCATCACAATGATGTTCTTAGTCAGCATCAATTCGCCATGTCACTGCAGGGAGCTTAGGCTTGCACAACTAGAGGATGGAAATAGTCCCTCTCCTATAGTCCAAGTAAATTAATTAATTAATATTTCATAGAATACCATTCTTTGGTAATTGATTACTTAAACCTCATTAAGGATAATTATTCTCCACAACTAATTATCCAATAATTAATTTTTTCTTAACCTAATACCCATGGCCCAATAATTACTGATGTTTTTATTTTATCTTTTCCCCCTTAGAAGTAATTTAGCACTAACTTAATAAATTACTCATATGATAATTATGAGTAATTATATTATAACACAATGAGGTTAATTTCTCCATAATATACTTAAGTTGATTAACCTCAATTAAGGTATATAATTCAATTCCTCCCCGTCACACAACTCCATGCCACATTTTCATGTAATTTAACACACACACACACACAGACATATATATATATATATATATATATATATATATATATATATATTTATTTGTTGGAAAAATTATTAACTATATTCAACCACAAATTATCCTCTTATTAATTATAATATAATATAATTATATTTAATTATATTATAATATGATTAATTTATATCAAAGGAGCACTTAGGATTATCAATACTCATTAATACCTAAGCCTCCGAACTTCGACGAAGATTCCTCATCAGGATTTTATGAACCCAAGTCTCCCGAACTCCAGAGTTCCAAAGAGGGTCCCACCTCTATTATGCCTATATGCCAATAAAAGTAATTATATTACCATAAGATATAATTATGTGTGTTTAATAATATTACAACATTGGAAATCGGGAAAAAAGGTTCAGCCTTGAACCATTTTTCCCTTACACTCTATCTTCTCCAAACATCCCAGAGTCCCAAAGCTCCGAACTCCCGAAGTTTCAAAGTCCCAATCTCCTGGAGCCCCGAACTCCCAAAGGGTCCACACTTCACGTGATCTTGTATTAAATATTAAGTTAAACAGGGAAAAAGGGTTGGTACTTTATTACATAACAATATCAAAATAAACTTATTTAAAATATATTATAATAACCTTTTTGGAAAATGCATCCAAGTTTATAAAGTCTCCAATATTTTATTAATATTTGACATGAGAGAGAGAGATAGTTCTCCAGGTCAATCTCCTTCGGCTCTCCCACACATCCTTTATACTCAATTCTCCTAGAGCCTCGAAGTCCCGAAGCTCCGAAGTGACCCCACGTGTACACATTACCACACCATTTAATATTCAAAGGGGTTGGCTTCATTCATGTGTAATCAATTTAATGAACCTTAAAATAATATAATGTATTATTTTATATTCCTCGAAAATCACGCCCAGGTTTTAAAATTATCCAATATTATATTTAATGATTGAAAAGAGAGAGAGCGTGTTCTTCAGGTCAATCTCCTTCGAATCTCTAACACCTCTTCTATATTCAAATCTCCCAGAGCTACAGATTCCCAAAGACCCGAAGTGACCCCACTTATGCACGTTTCCACATCATTTAATATTTAAAAAGGAAAGGAAAGGAGCAGTCCTTATTTACGTGTGGCTATTTTAATTAGCCTTAATATACTATAATATATTATATTATACCCCTCTAAAATCTCACCCAAGTTTAAACAATCTCTAGTATTATAATTATTATTCAATATTGTAATGAAGGAAAAGATATTTGGGTCCCCCCTTCGACTCTTCCACACAATTCTTCATTTTCATATAACTGAGAGTCCCGTAGTTACAGAGGTGACCCACTTGTATTACCTTAGGATTTAAATAAACTGAATCATTTTGGGTTTATAATTTAATAAATTGCAATAAAAGGGTTATTATATTCAATTATGTTAATTGATCACAATTAAATATAATATTATATAATTATTTATATTTCTTATCTATGCAACCTCGTACATGGAAGGATAGGGTTCGGGCCTTCAACAACTTTGGCTTGTGGAATCCCATCACCCAAACATCCTGGAGCCTTGGAACTCCGAACTCTGAAAGTTTCGAACACCACGAGATGGTTAAAGCATTTGGTCACCGTTTATTCCCTGGTGTGTTTGATATTAAAATAATAATAAATATATTATCTTTGGTCTCAGTTATTTTATGCTCTAGGGGCTTAAACCTCCATTTTCAGAATAATAAAAGAACATTAATAATAAAAATAAAAATAATAATCAACGTATAGACATATATACATATATTTCCATAGTCTTACTCAATTTTGTTACGTGGAATATTTAAAGGAAAACAATTTCTCTTACAGAAAATAAGGAAAGGAAAAATATCGTTTTCCAGGCCTTATAAAGGGATTTAATAAAAGTTTATGGTCCAAGGAAATTTCTCCATCCCGGAAATTAAAATATAATTATAACCTCTCCCTTCTCATGGGTAAATGAGTAAAATTTTATTTCATTATCACTGTGCTTTACTACTCTTACTAAATTTAAGGAAAATGGTCCTAATACAAATATTTACCTCCACAGTAAATTCAATGTTTCTACCAGGATTTACTGCCCATCAAAATTTAAGAGGATTCTTCCCAAATTTAGGAGATTTAACACAATTTAAACATAAATGTTTATTTATGCCCCAAATAGATTTTTGAGAACTTTTGTATTTTAATTCATTTAGATCAATTTCATGTTTATGTCCTAATTATTTTTCCTCAAAAATTATTTATAAGGACTTTATTATTTTCCCATATTTGGGATTATTTCCTAAAGTCCACACAGATCTGATATCCTCTAACGTTTCTGGCATAGGATTTGAGTACATACTAAAATGGAGCACTATTACACAGAAAAATCACTCTCTCTTCTTTTAGAGGTGTTATAGATATTTTTAACTGTTCAATCATCAATTCCCAAGCATGCATTAAACTGTACAGCACAATCAACCACAACATCCACTCTCATAAATCTTATTTTAGAACACAAATAGTCAAGAGATAAGAAACTAAATCAAAAGAGCTTCAACTAAGACATTCTCTTTATTTTACTTAAATTTCTCATGTCACTTTTATCAGAAATTAAACTTACACAATTATAGAACATAGTATAAAATTTTCTCTGATCTAAACACTACAGAGATCTAACCAAGTATACTTATCTAGAAACCAAATAGTGATGCAATTGCTGAAAGAGGTTCCCTTTTCCACCCAACCATAGGCACAACAACTCTTGGGTGGATTTACCACTGACCACCCCCTAGCTAGATCATGATGATCTGAGAGAGACTCTTCCATCTGTTCAACAACAACCAGAGATGGAGGCCACTCTTCTCCTCCTATAGGAACTTGGCAGATCTATTTTCTCTCCACCAAGCAAGGGGTCTGCAATGAGTGCTTCCTCAGTCACTCATCTTCTCTGCAACCCCGTTTATCAACTTGGATTGAAAACACTGCCCAAAAAATTCTTGTACCTAGAACAAATTCGTTTTCTCAGTTCTCTTCAGAACCAGAGAGCGACACATGCTCTCCCCCTTCTGAAAATGGTCACCAGACTCATTTTCTTGGTTCCTCTCTTATTCCCACGAATTTTACTCTATTTTCTTGCCTTCCTCAACAATATTTCATGGGTCCAATTCCCAATTTCATGGGCCAAGTCAGGAAGTTTTCAGATGGGTACTCTGCCCATGTCCTCATTGACTCTTGAGGAGGACTTCCTAACTACCATCCTGACTGGTAATTTATTTTTCTGGTTCAAAGGACTGTTCTAGATCTGAATAATTTAAATCAAGTAGAGTACTGGTCTGGTAGGGGTCATCTTAACCATTGCTAGTTCCCCTCATCATCTCTCTCATGCATCATGATCTACCTTGGCAAAACCCTTCAACAATTATGCAACACTTTACATTTTATTTAGTAACATAAATATATACATTACCTTTTATAACAAAAAGGTTCATCAATTCCAACATCCACACATATTTAGTTTGCCCATAGTCTTTTAGAAGGTTATAGTTATATTTACAAGTTGGGGGAAACATGGCTATTACAATCCCCTCCCCCTTAAAGGAACATCACCCTCGATGTTCTACCTACCGATGTGCTCTGTATTTACAACAATAAACAAAAATGGGTATGCTTGTTTCATGGCATCCTCCATTTCCCATGTAGCTTCATTTGGACCAAAGTGTTTCCACTACACATTGACCTGTGCAATGGTTTTGTTTGTGAGTGGGATTTCTTTCCTGTCTATTATGCATTGTGGCTCTGGTAGGAATTCTCCCTCTGGTTCCACCTAAATCACAAATTAATAAATTATATGATTAGAATCATGTACATATTTATTCAGTAATGAAACATGGAAAACATTATGTTCCTTTACTGTGGGAGGAAGTGCTAGTATATATGCTATAGGTCCCACTCTATCCAAAATATCAAAAGGTCCAAAATACCAAGGTTCCAAATTGGCACAAGCTCCCATTCTCAAGGAAATTTTATGGGCATAACTTGAAGATACACACGATCCCCTGCTTTGAACTCTCTAGGAGTCCTTTTTCTGTCTGCATAGCTTTTCTGTCTATCCTAAGCTATTTTCAGATTTCTGTTTTATTTGAGCTACTTGTTCTTCCATTTATTTTAGCATATCTTTCCCGAGTGTAATTATGTCTACTAGGTTATTCTAGTTGATTGGAATATTGCATTGTCTACCATAGAGAGCCTCAAAAGGGCTCATCTTCAATGACTCTTGATAGCCATTGTTATAAGAAAACTCTACCAGTGGTAGGTAGTATTCCCACTTCTTGGGTTGATGCATCACATGCATCCTTAACATGTCCTCTAACACTTGGTTTACCCTTTCTATCTGCCCATCAGTTTGAGGGTGATAGGTTGTACTAAATAGCAATTTAGTTTCAAAACCAACAAACAAAGATTTCCAAAAATTTGAAGTAAATGTTGTATCTCTGTCTGATATGATTTCCTTAGGAATTCCATGCAGTCTAAATATTTATTTCATGAAAACACTGGAAATATCTATTGCCTTGTAAGTTGACTTAACGGGTCTAAAGTGAGCAACCTTGCTCAGTTTTTCCACAACTACCATAATGGCGTCATTCTGCTTGGTTGATTTTGGAAACCATGTGATGAAATCCATGTAGAAGGTTTCCCATTTCCATTCTGGGATTGGTAGGGGCTGCAACAACCTTGCTGGATGCCGGTGTTATGCCTTAACCTGTTGAAATTATAGACATTTAGCTAAGTAATTAGTGATGTCATTTTTCAGTCCAAGCCAATAAAATAGTTTCTTAGTGGCTGTGATCATTTTATGATAACCAGGATGACCAATATATGGTATTTTATGTAGTTCATCCATTATGAACCTCTTCAATTCATCACAATTTGGAATATACAACCTACCTTTGTAAGTTAGTAGGCCATCATTCAACATCTGATAGCCCTCATACTTCAGCCCTGTGGGCTCTTTCTCTAGTTATGATTTCACAATCTTTAAAAATGCATCTGTTTCTTATGCACTTTTGACTCTCTCCTTGATGTATGATTCATAGGTGCTTACAACTGCCAAGTGAATCAATTTGATACTTCTACTAAGGGCATCGACCACCCTATTTTCTTTTCCTTTAATATGTTTGATTTCAAAATCAAACTCACTAAGGAGAGCCCTCCACTTAGCTTGTCTAGCATTGAGTTTTGGTTTATCAAACAAATATCTCAACCCACTATAGTCTATCATAAGCACAAATATTCTACCTAGGAGGTAATGCCTCCACATTTTTAAATCATGTACTATGTCAGCCAATTCCAAATCATGGGTCACATACTTGATTTCATGCTCATTCAATTTTCTGGATTCGTAGCAAATCACATGTCCTTCTTGCATAAGGACTTCTCCGAGCCCTTCCTTGTAGCCATTTGTACACATAAGGAAGTCCTTATTTGGGTCTGCAATCTTCAACACATGTGCATTTGTTAGAATGTATTTCAGATGTTGGAATCTCTCTTCACATTTTGATGTCCAAATTAATTTAACTCCCTTTTTCTGAAGGGAGGTGATTGGGCAACCAATATTGGAAAATACCTTTATGAACCTTCTATAGTATCCTACTAGGCCCATAAAGGATATGATATCAGATACATATTTTGGGGTAGGCCAATCCATAATGGATTTGATCTTGTCAGGATCAACTGCCATTCCTTATTCAGAAATAACATGGCCTAAGTAATGGACTTGTTTTTGGAAAAAGTCACACTTACTAAACTTAATATTTAGCTAATGTTATATTAGCACTTGAAGAACTAACTTGAGATATTCTTCATGCGATTCCCAACTCTTAGAATATATTAGGATATCATAAATGAAAACAAACACAAATCTATCCAAGAACTTACCGAGCATATTATTCATTAAGTACATAAAAGTGGCTGGTGCATTGGTAAGCCCAAATGGCACCACCAAAAAATCATAGTGCCCATATATTGTCCTAAAGTATGTTTTGTGGATGTATTCACCCTTGATTCAAACTTGATGGTATCCATACCTCAAGTCAATATTGGAGAAAATTGTAGCACCCCTTAATTGGTCAAACAAGTCATCGATCCTTGACAAAAGATACTTATTCTTAATGGTCATCTTATTGAGTTGTCTATAGTCTATGCACAACTTGAGTGTGCCATCCTTCTTCTTCGCAAACAAAGATGGTGCTCTCTGAGGAGACACACTAGGCTGAATGTAACCTTTTTCCAACATCTCCTTTAGCTATAGTTTGAGCTCAACTAGCTCTGGTGTACTCATTCTATAGGGTGCTCTAGACATTAGCAATGCTCCGGGTATAAGTTCTATTGAAAAATCAATATCTCTTCTTGGATATAGACGTGGTACCTCTTCTGGAAACACATCTTTATACTCTCTTAATATAGGATGGTCCTCTAGGCTTGGTTTATTGTAGTCAACATATTTCAACACTTGTATTGCATACAAAGGACATCCTTTTCTGCAATACTTCTTCAATTGAAGGGCTGATATTTGTCTCACTGAGACATACTTTTGAATTCCTTGTAGGGTTATTTTTCTCCCTTCTTCATCTTCACACTCCAAAGTTTTATTGTAACAGTCCAACTTGGTTTTATGGGTAGCCAACCAATCCATACCAATCAATAGGTCATAATATCCTAAAGGGAGTATGTTTAGGGTTTCTTGGGTGGGTAATCCATTCATAATGAATTGGGTAATCCATTCATAATGAATTGGCATGCTGGTATGACCTCTATTACATTTCTTTTGGTTCCAGTGGATAGTTGTACCGGCCATGATTTAACATGTTTTACTTGCTGCAATTTACATTTCTCAATAGTTTGAGGGGAAACATAACTCAGATTAGAACTAGGGTCAATTAAAATGGAAACTAGATGGTTGGAAATCATACCTTCCATCTCCACCACTGAATCTTGGTCGTCAACTTGTCTATTATCCAAGGCTGCATAAATTTGTGACATGCTCCTAGCTACAACATTGACTGTGGTAGCCTCCTAGATGTTGTAGACCCTCCTATTGTCGTGTTTCCTATGTGGGAATTCCCTTAGAAAATGCTCTTCTCCACAACCCCAACATTTCAAGGGCTCTCTCTTTGTATTATTAGTCTTACCTGGGGCTGATCCAAAGGGTTTATCACCACTCTGAGATGGAAAATTATGCTGATGCACACTTTTAGTAGGAAGGATCTTTTTATAACTTTTCCCATGGTTCTTAAATATTGAGGATTTAAACCCCTTCTTCTTGAATCCCAATTTACTTTTCTTCTTCCAATACTTATGAGGTTCTGCCTTATTTTTGAATTGCTCATAGTAGTACCTTGCCTTCCGAATAGTGTCTTCTAAAGTCTTTGGTTCATCAAACTCAATTTTGTTCTGGAAGGACTGAGGAAAATCGTTGCATATTTACCTTTTAATCCTTTATGTAGGGAACATACCTCATCAACTCAAGAAATTTGTTGATATATTCATCTATTGTGAGTTGTCCTAGCTTGAGTTCATAGAACTCATTGTCTTCCCATCATAGTATTTTTCAGACAAATACTTCTTCTTGAAGTATTTCTCAAATTGTTTCCATGGCAAGTCCTTCTCATGGATTCCTTTCACATTCATAAGGTCCTCCCACCAAATGGAGGCCTTTCCATTCAAGTTGAAAATGGCTATTCGGGCCTTTAAGTTTTCAGAGTAGTCATGGACTCTGAAGTACTTCTTCAAGCCAAGTAGCCAAACTTATGCTTCTTCCCCCTTTCTAATTTCTCCATTGAAAGTGGGTGGTTTGGATTTCTTAAACTCTTTAGGGTCATGGCTCTTGGAATGTTTCCTCTTCTTTCTTCTCCTATGGGAATGTGAACTAGTCTCACTACTAGAAAATTCCTTTGAGTTGCTAGTTTCCTCACTAGAGGATTCTTCTGTTGAATGTCTCTTGGCTGTATGTTGGGCCTTTTTTGAGGTGATCCTCCTTGTGTGTCCAATTTCAGGACCATGCTTTTGTATCTCAGGTGGACTTTGGGTTTTCTTAGTATGATGTATTTCCACATTACTGGCTGCTGGTCCATGTTGCAACTGCCTTTGTATATCTGATAGGTTTTTAAGTAGGAATGCATTAATTTCAGTTTGTTTTTCTTGTTATTTTATCAGCCTTTCATTGTCAGCCTTACAACTCTATGATTATGCCATGAGGCTTCTTACAGTTTCAACCAAATCCGGAGGGGTTTCCACTGCCCTCCTCTCATCAAATTATTCTTCTCTATTGTGGGAGATTTCCCCCAACTCATGGTGTGTCACCATTCTTTACGCTGTAGTTTTCCTACCGTCCACTGACTGTTTGAGTGATGATAAAACATTTTCTGTTAGTTAATTATCTACTAGTTTATGAACAACATATACAATTTGTAAGGTGAAGTCAACTTCATTATTTGGAACACTAGAAACAAACTGTTCAAATTTTTAGAACATATAACAACAACATAAAGTTTCATTCCTCTCTTCAGTAGTGGTTTAAATAAGCTTCTTATGAATGGGGTAAGATAAGGTGTTACCCCTTAAAATTTCTCTAATAAAATTTTATGCGACTCGTTTATGAGCCCAAGTGTTATTGACCGCTCTGATACCACTCTGTCACACACCCGATGCCTAAGTACCTTTTTAAGGGACGAGGTATACATTTTTTCACTTACCTATGATGAATATGGTATCGAGGACTAATCCGTTTCTCTCGATGGATATTTTCGATGCATGCCAGGCCTCCCAAACTTCAGTTAGGATCCAATTGACACCTAAGGTTCACCAATCCTACTAGACCCCACTTGAATCGTGTTGAGATCAATTCCCACTTTCAAAATTTCCCTCCCTTTCTCTATTTTTACAACTTCTTTTGTCTATTTGTTTTCCCTCTTCTATACTTACCCAAATTCCCCTTTTCTTTTTTCCCTTCTATTCTCCCTTTCTAGTTCTTATACTTAGTCATTTTTCCAAAATGATGGGTTCGCAGACTCATGGATCCTCATCTCCATCCACACTCTCACATCATGAGTTCGACCGACTGCCACATTATTCTATACTTAGCCGTTTCTGTAGTCGCGGGTTTCTGGGTTGAGGGGTTTCAAGATTTCATATCCCTTGTTCTGTGACATACATTTTGTACCTTATTGACGATTGAATTCGTTAGGACCAAAACGACAACCTCACGAGGATATAAATCCCCCTACATTTTTATAGAGGTTGTACTCCTTTGTTATGATTTTCACGGGACTCTAGGTCTTCATAATGTGGGACTTTTAGAGAAGTTTGTCGTGGTAATCAAAGAAAAGATAAAAATGAAAAAACATATATATATATTTTTTTTTTCTTTAAATAAAGTTCCTGAGAATGGACCAGGAACCACACACATTCACACATTTAAAATAAATAAACAAAATTTCCTCACATCCATCATAGTTGGGCTAAAGATTTTTGATTACATAAAAAATAAAAGAAAATGATCCACATGCATAAGAGAACTTTGACAAAGTGATGTGTGGGCAACTCAAACAAATATAATTATATATCAACCTCATATACTTTATATTCAGAAAACTAGGTTACAAAGTACAGTCAAGATTGTTCGCAAAATAACTATCTTGAAATTTCTAAAAAATATATAGTTTATTACATATTCTTTGAAATTTAAATGCGTTTGTCATAAATACTGGGATTGGGGCTCATGCGGACCATAAATAAAACATATATAAGAATGAAGTTTGTAGAAGGAATAAAGTGGGTGGCGGAAGACAACAAGACCTAGTAAGAAGAAAAATGAAATTATCAGTCTTCGGTTAAACCTTTTTATTTAAAGAGGTGGAGTAACTGATGAAGGACTTGATAAAGAAAGAAGGATGTGATCAATATGAACTTACTATGATGACATATCTTCTCTGTCACTTTCTTTCTCATGTCCTTTTATTTCTTTCATCGATGGTTACAGGAACCGTCTCAACTTCCTTTTTCCCTTCATCGGTCAGTTTGTCGATAGATTTTTTAAACCACTCTTCGATATAGATTCTTATTGGTGTCACATTAATTTCATGCCATATTTTTATATTGAAAAGCTTT
The DNA here is from genome assembly GCA_009831015.1 of Picea engelmannii. NCBI lineage: Eukaryota > Viridiplantae > Streptophyta > Pinopsida > Pinales > Pinaceae > Picea > Picea engelmannii. The sequence continues at coordinate 383,713 of ML792319.1, read as the reverse complement.
CCCTCCAAGTCCCTTAGATCAATGGATATATTATTCAAACATTCTAGAATTTCTTGATTTTTTATTAAATAATCCACTAGCCAGTTATCTATGTCATTACTGTTTTTAAGTTTCTGTGGTGAGGAGTTTCGCATGTGTTGTTCGGATAATCCACAGTTGGTGTCATTTTGTCATCGATGTTTTGAATCTGAATCAGGATTCATCATCAGGACTAATCGTCGAATGAGAGATAGCTGATCATCGTCAATTAATACTTTAAATGCAAGACAATTTTTAATTTAAAAGTTATTAACTAAGTCTGCTATCCTAATTTCTGAATTTAATTTAATTAATGAGACTTAGATCTAGGGTTTTGAGAGTGAGTTATTTATTAATTATTTTTAGGGTTTAGTCATGCCAATTTACTAGATTGATTAAATATGAGTATTACTTGTTTATGATTAGGATAATAATTAGTGTGTATAAGTATATACAAATCTAGGTTATATGAGGCTTTTTAATTAATTATTTGTTTAGGGTTTTAGGTAATTGGGTCTTACTCCTATTTATTTAATATTGTTAGTATATATGTAGTGGGGTTGTTTATGATTATTTCTAAGGTGATTAGGATATTAATATCATATGATTACTCAAGAATGCCATAGAAATTTTCAAATGATAACCCTTTAAAGATCTCAACTTGTTTGTCAAAGGCTTGCTTGGTTAGGAACAATGAGTTGAGAATCAATTTGGGGTGTTGGACCTCATTGGTGCTCTTGGCTAGGTCAATCTCAGTCAACCTTTTGAATAATTCTTCTCTCATTATTATGTCTTGGATGCATGCTTGGACAATGATATACAAGTTTTTAATCTTTTCCTTCCAACATGCGTTCAATTGTTTTATTCGATTTGGAGAAGGGAGATCCTCCTCTCTTCTTCTCAACTCTGTCATATTGGTAACTTTAAAACCGAAGGGTATGACCATGTCAAGGTAAAAACCTTCTTCATTTTTCAAATCCTCCTATAAATATTCATGGAAGGCATGTGCCCTCGTTCCAAAAGAAACCATGTTCTTTGAAATCTCCCAAGCCTCTGTAATTAATTCCATTCTTTTCTTAATGTTATTCTCCACATAGCCCCTGGCTGATGTGAGCAGGCTTGAATATCCTTTCATTTTATCTACAGGTATGGTAGGCCTGATAATTGCTAAAGGAATAGAAAGTAATGGAAGAGACATTAAAGCTTCCTCCAATTCTTTGACTCTTTCCTTTAACTTGGCGTTCTCTGCTTCAAGGCCTCCAATAGAATCGTCTAAAGCATCTCTAGTTGCTCGATAATCTTGGGAAATTCGGGAAGGACACATGTTCCGTAGGTTAACCTCTGAACGAGATTTCCCCTTTTTATTCTTTACATCTCTTTTCTCAATAATTAATTTTTTGGATTCACTGTCGAAAAAAATGCTCTGAAATATAAATGACTCTTCTTCATCGAAGGTCTCACTCTCAATTATTTCCATCAGAGGATTCTGGTGAGCCGTGTCCTCTGGCTGATCAACGTTGGGTAAAATTTTCTCGATGTCAATCTCGAGTTCCATATCCTCGAGGGAGAGGTCATGGATGTTTCTTTCGGCTCGAGGTCCCTCCTCTTCTTGCACAATATTTTTTCTTTTCTTCCTCAAGGGAAGTTTATGGGAACTTTCAATTTTTCTTGAAGGAGGGTTCTTATATCCTCCTCCTCTTGAAGAAATGTGGGTCACTTTCTTAATTTGGTGGGCCATTGGAGCACTTCTCTGAGATTTTGTACTCTTTGGAGTGACAGTTGGGGATTGGACACTCTTCTCGCCAGGACCTTTTTCTTTTTGTTTGTACAACTCATTGGTGTTGAGTATTGTTTCAAAGTCACCAGTGTCATGAGTAGGAGTGCCCGAGTCGTTATCTTCATCTTCATTCAGAATAGTATTAATAAAAGAATTGTTGAAGCCAATTTCCAGTAGGTGTTCTAAAAAACTTACACTAGGGTCGTGTTGACGGGCAAAATTGAACGCTCGTCAACTGGAGGGGTGGATCCGGTCCGGGGTTGTCTAAATAACCCAATCCATTTGGGATGATCCACTCCGACGAGTTTAGCGGCTCCATTGGCCGATCTAAGTCCTAGGAAAACAAAAGAAAAACTAAGCTAAGAAACTAATCTAAGTGAAAAAGGCAACTACAACAAACTATATACAAATCGAAAACTATATATACAGTTTACTAACTAATACTATAAAACAATAATTCTACTTATTAAATGTTCAACTATTGATTAAATCTCAATTATATATGTACAGTATTTACAGAATACAAATTTTGATCTAAATTTGCAAAATCATTTGTAAAATGTCTTATGATAGCGAAGCTATTATTTTTGATTTTTATAACTTTTCTGTGAAAGAAGAGAAATGAAAACTAACTAAGCTGAGCAATTAAAATAATAATCCTAACTGTAAATCCTAACTATATATCTATCTAAACTACTGAGAATTCTTGAATTTATTAACTGTTAAATTAAAAATAACAAACTAACCTGAAGTAACGCTTCCTATTTGTCCTATGCACAGTACTTGATTTAGCTGTTTGATGGGAGGAAACCCGCACCAGATTTTCCACAAGCTTCTTGTAAACAAGAAGCAACAGTGCTCTTTTGAATACGAATAATGGAAAAAACAAGACATAAAACGACAACAATCTTAAAGTTTACAGATCATTACATTTAGATAAATCCCAATGCGAAGATTTGCATACAATCATTCATTTAATTAAGAAGATAAACCTTTTGTTAATTAAATTCAAACAGAATGATTGCTGTGAGTAAAATGAGACACATCAAATGTGGACAAAATTTAAGTCATAACACATCAACCTGCAACAAGTCTTGATATCTAAAGTAGTCAATAAATTGATCACAAATTAAAATGCACAAAACTTGAACGAAAGTATGATAAATTGAAAGCTAAAGCTGTTACAAAAGATCCACTTCCATTCGAGTCTGTATCATCATAAGTCCATATTCTTTGTTCCCCCAATAGTGATGGGTTCATTACAAAAATTAATGAGTATATAAAGGCCATAGGGTAAAACATCCCTGTGGGAATTATAAAAAACTGTTAACAAAAATATGGGAACAATCTCCCAAATCTCTATTTCTAACTAAAACTAACAACCTAAAACAAAACTATATAACAAAAAGCATGTTCTAAACTGCCACAGCATGTCCAATTTCCCATTGAAATTCGTATGTACCTGTAGGTGGACAAGAATAAACAGGTTTAGATAATGTTTTATTTGTAAAATTAAAAAAAATCCAAATTTTATGACTAGCTACAGAATCTCACGATTCTGTAGCTGGTCATATTTACAAACAAAATCGTTTTAAATCAATCCAAATGACAACATAAATGTATATGGTGAATCAAACAACTCTTAATTACTAATTCAAAGCAAAGCCAATCATTCACACTAAAAGTAACCAAATATTTTATGCCAATTCAAAATAAACGAAATCGTATCGAATTAATGGAATGGTAACAGGGATGTATGCGATCTGTCAAACAACTTTTTTATTATTAATTCAAAACAGACAGAATCGTTTTGACAATTCAAAATCAACGAAATCATTTTTGAATCAACAGATTATATTCTATTTATCAAACCAATCTTTGATACTAATCTAACGCATACACAAACGACTATGCTAATTCGATACATACATAATCGTTTCTGAATCAAACCAAAAATAACTAAATCAAACTAACTTAGAGCCAACACAATCGTTTATACTAATTCAAGAACAATAAAATCGTATTAAATCGGTTCAATCAAAACATAGCTATATTCGATTTTAGCAAACACATCTTTTGTACTGATTCAATGCAAACATAATTCAAAATGAAATCATTCTTGGTAATTCGAAAATAACAGAATCGCTTTTGAATCTATTCAAACAAAACATAACTAATTTAGAGTGAACACAATCGGCTATGCTAATTCAAACTAAATCATTCAAAAATTGATGTTGAAATAACATACCCAGGCTATAGGAAAACGATTCGGTCAAGATAACTTTGAGTTAACAAAGGCAGTAGCTGCCTCAACATTTCTGAAGACGATAGAACCCGTGGTCTTTTGCTTCTTATCGTAAGCTTGTAGCCTGTCATTTTCCTTTGACAACACAGTAACCCGTTCCTCCAAGGATTTAATTTTGGATTGCAACAAAGGAACATCCATGTAGTAATTGTTGGCAAACATTGAACATATAGTGAGATTGAACACACAACGAGACTCTACAGACAACGAGATGGTTGGCTAATATTAAACAGACATCAAGTTTGGATTGTTGTCATTGATGGAAAGTTTGGATTAGACAGGTTGCAACAAGATCACGATTCAATCATAACCATTGGATCATCAAAAATGAATCTGGATCGTAGATTATAGCCCGTGTCGGAATTTCACGGATTGAGTGTTGAACAATTCAGAGGAAATAAACCTCAGAAATCCCAATTTCGCGATATGCAAAATCGCGACTTGATCACAGCCGTTGAGTAGAGATAAGATCTGGGCCGTTGATCCAACTCCTTATCAGAGTTTCGCAGATCACAAAATGGAGAGGTGAAAACAGAGCAACGAGAACTCCGATATCACGATGTAATCTGGACCGTCAGATCAAGCTTTGATCTGGACCATTGATTCAAGTCTATATCGGAGTTTCGGGCATCGTGATTTGGAAGTGACAAGAACTTTGAATATTAGAAATTCCAAAATCGTGATATGCGATATGGAGATTTAATCATAGTCGTTAAATCAAGCAGAGATCGGGACCGTCCACTTGGAGAGGACGCGTGGCAGAGATCGGGTGCCACCGGGAGAAGCTCGACAGGAGGCTTCATCGGAGAATCGGGGATCGGGACTGTGTATTGCCAAAATATCTTGACAACAAGAACTCCTAAATCGCGAAACATGATATTACGATTCAATCGCAACCGTTGAGCCAAGATCAAACTCAGACCGTTGATCAAACTCCACATTGGAGTTTCAAGAATCGCAATATCAAGGAGACAAGAACACACTGCAACAAAAATGCCGAAATCGCGAAATGCGATATTGTGATTCAATCGCAACCGTCGAGTCAAGATCGCACCTGGACCATTGATCTAACTCCGTGTCAGAGTTTCATGAATCACGACTCCAAAAGGAAAAGAAACGAGTGCAACTAGGATTCCGATTTCGCGATGAGTGAATTCCCGATGTAATAGCAACCGTCAGATCTAAATATAATCTGGATCGTTGATCTGTTTTCTACACGAAATTTTGGGGATCGGGTTTTGGTATTGACAAGAACATAGAACATCAGACATCGCGAAATCCCGATACGTGATTTCCCGATAAAGCATATAATGTGTGGGCCACCCAGGAGTCAGTGGAGGACAGGTGTAAGGAGTACAGAGGAAGTCGGGGATCGACATATCGCGGGTCCAAGGGGCGTATGCACATTATCATTGTAAACCCCGAAACCCCGACGAGAGGTATGGTGGCGGTCACGTGATAGCTGGTCACATGGACCATTGTGTAGCCGGAAGGGGCTAAAGCTCAGGAAAGGAGCACATCAGGGATCAAAGAATAATGGGTTCCGAGTACATGTGCATCTTGACTATGAAAGTGCCGAAACCCGATTTAAAAGGCAAGAATAATAAAGATAATCCAACGGTGCAGATAAACCTTGATAGTGATCGGAGGGTTACCGTTCCTTCTTGCAGTTAATTCCTCTGTTACGAATATGCTAAGTGAAACGGACTCGTGATTGTAAATGTGTTAACGTTTCAGTTACAGGGACAATTGTCATTGTTCTGGATGAAGGAGATGGGAAGTTGAATCATCTGTTCGAATGTATAAAAGAAGTGGAAAACAGACTGTGTTAAGTTGGCTGTTCCGAAGGGAAAATGAAAAAACCGTAAGAAAAAGAAAATGAGCAGACATATAGAATGAAATTGAGAAAATGTGTAGAGGGAGATGAAATGGAGAGCAGAAGCAGAGCAGAATGAGTCAGAGCAGAGGTAGAGAAAAATGAACAGAAAAAGTTGATGCAGAGCAAACCTGCTAAACAAATAGAAGAAGAGAAGAATTGCAGAACAGTTTGTTGAAGATCAGATACAGAGGAAGACATGTAAGAATTGATTTATCTGTGTAGTTGTCTGTGTATTCATTATTTGATATTCAAGGGTGGTTAGGAGGTGCTCGGGAGGACTGTTGTCCTCAGAAGTTCAAGTGGGTGCTTGAACACAGGAACTTGTAGCTTCCATCTGGTTGCAGCTAGAGAAACAAGGGTGGCAGGGTGGTGCTAGGGAGAACATGTGTTCTCTGTTATGCAGGTTGGAGCGTGTGTAACTGGAATTTGGTGCTTCCATCCAGTTGGTGCTGGAACATTTAGGAAGTTGGTGCTGGAATACTCAGGGAGTTGGTGCTTCCTTCTAGTGGGTGCTAGAGAAACCAGAGAGTTGGAGCTCTCAAACAAGTTGCAGCTTGTAAGACAGAGGTAGCAACCTCACATTGCATTGGTGCTCAATTGTAAATGATGTACAAAACTGCAAAAGACTGCCTATCATTTCGAAGAAGAAGAGGTTTTCTCCCTTTATGGGTTTCCTCGTGAAAATCTGTCTCTGTGTGTATTTCATGTGTGACTGAAGGTCTTTACTTTTACTGTTCATATACTATATATTGTTGATGACCACATGAAGAAAGATTAATAATGTTTTAACAGACTTAAAATTGTTTAAGCTTATAAACAACTGATTCACCCCCCCTCTCAGTTGTTTTAGTATTTCCAACAATTGGTATAAGAGCCGGTTCCTTTTATTTAAAGGTAGATTTGTAAGCTTAAACATGATAAGTCATGAAGGGACTTCAGCCTCTAATCCCCCTCTGTTTGATGGAACAAATTTTGCCTTCTGGAAGATTAGAATGAGAACATATTTAATGGCCTTGGGTGCTGATGTTTGGGATGTAGTAGAGACTGGATATACAAAGCCTGTTGTGCTAGCCAACAAGGATGATAAGTTAGAGTTTAGTTTTAACGCTAAGGGGATGAATGCTATCTTGAATGGACTTGCTGAAGCTGAGTTTATAAAAGTGATGCATCTTAATACTACCAAGGAAATGTGGGATAAACTTATTAACAGTTATGAAGGAAATGAGAAAGTTAAAGGTGCCAAACTTCAAACATACAGATTGAAATTTGAACAACTAAAGATGAATGAAGATGAAACA
>ML792319.1:344250-368948 GCA_009831015.1 Picea engelmannii | reverse complement strand
GAAGAGGTTTTCTCCCTTTATGGGTTTCCTCGTGAAAATCTGTCTCTGTGTGTATTTCATGTGTGACTGATGGTCTTTACTTTTACTGTTCATATGCTGTATATTGTTGATGACCACATGAAGAAAGATTAATAATGTTTTAATAGACTTAAAATTGTTTAAGCTTATAAACAACTGATTCACCCCCCCCTCTCAGTTGTTTTAGTATTTCCAACAGTAACGTTCCAGCCAAGAGTTGCATTGAGTGCATTGTGGTTGATTGGGCCGAGTCACTACAGGTGAGGGTTCTTTTAAGTTATCAGGGGTTCCACTGTCAAACTTAATTCCTGGGAAGTTAGGGTCATCCTTGAGGCACGGTGGGAGGTTGGACACGTAGTCGTAGGGTTCAACAGAACAGAGGCCATGAGAGTAAGGGTATTCCTCGGTCAAGCAACGTTCAATATCAAAGTCCGAATCATCGCTCAAAACAATAGGCTTCTGGTCTATGTTTTGTTTGGGCTTGTTCCGAGCACATCTAGATATCCATCGTGCATTCTTCTTTCCCTTACTATTGGCATCGGTATTACCCTTGACCTTCTTCCTTACAGGCCTCTTAACAGTCTTAGTATTGTATTTAGAACATGGTTCGAGCATGGTGTCGGGTAGGTCAACATTGAGGCAGGTCGAGGGTTTGACAACGGGTAGAAGGGTAGGAGGTGGCATGGCAGGGCCAACCAGGGTTTCGGTGACCACAGTCGTTTCCACTTGAATACATTCGGGAGTGGCAAATCCATTCCTTGATAGGAAGGCTTGCCAACAGTCACCACTTAGCCTTAAATGATGAACGATAATGATTTTGATCAAGCAGTGATGGAAGAGACTAGAATCAACCTTCTCCCACTTAAATCGTTTGGCCATTTTATACAGGCTGTGTAGGAGGTAGTGAGGCATATTCAGAGGGAATTTTATGAAATTCATAAGCAACCGGAGATGGTAAAGAAACACTAAACCATAATGACCTTCGCAAGTCACGAATTTCTTAACAATGGCTAATAGATCATGCCACCTGGACTTAAGGGCAGTGACATGCATACCTCTATCACAACTGACAATTTTCCTCGATGTGAACAGGAGCGTCCATGTCACTTCGTCCACCTTTGAATTCTTAAACCACCTTTGCCCTTTAGCTGGTAAACCCGTGGCTGAACTGAGGAATTCTTCGTCCAGTTCAAGCTAGATGTCTCCAACCTTGGCCCTACATCCATCAAATGTGAGGGAAAACTGTTGGGCGACCGTGAGGTTGAAACCCTCAAATTTTTTGGATAAAAACTAACCAGCCATTTATCTCCAGGTCCTCGCGAGCATTGTCAAATAACAATAGCGTTTGGATGCCATTAGGTTCTATGTGCATTACAGGTGCCATAGGAGAGAGCACACAGTGAGCAGGGTAAACGGTGAGGGGGTTAGACAGGGTATACGCAGAATCGAAAGCTCACAGGTTTCCCCAAAACCAACAGAGGTAACTCGAGATACAAGGCAGGCATTAATGCCTAAGTGTGCGAGGGTGGTGGAATGAAACAAACCCATGCAAAACATTCATATCGAAATGTACAATCGATGGCGCTATGGTGATTCAAATCACTATTGGTCTGTGTTAAAATCAATGTAAATGACATGCCAATCAAACAACTATTGAAAACCATGATAACTTGACTCGAATATCTGCACAAACAATAGTGTTTGTATGATTTGAAACAAAACAATATTTTGAATTTAGCACCAAAGATTTGACCATAAAATTTATGCGTTGTATGAAACCATTGCACCAAGGAATTTGATCAAAGACAATAGAACATCAAACTACCATTGTATCAAGGACTCAATCAAAATCACTAGAATACCATCGCATCACAAACTTATAAAATGAAGTCATATTAACAAAAATGCAAAGTGAGTAAAGATTTGGTGTCTTGCCAACTGTGTGACCATCATTGAGTTAGAGGTGAAATGACCACATAAACAAGAGTAACCATAATAATCCAATGACGATTTTAATGCCATCGACATGACTTCGAACTCAAGGTTTTCATGCTTGCAGTCGTGAAAACGAAAACAAAAGGCAGGTGTGCGAATGTGCAAAATAATCATGTCGTTTTATTCAAAAGATTGCGATGAGAATCAAGGGTTCCAAAACACTTGTGTAGGCAGCTTATAAGGATAGGATAAAAATGAGAAATGGTTGCCAGCAATGGCGACACACTGGTAGAAGCAACTATCTCTTCCAAAAGAACAAATCCAGATTATGATATGAGAATAATTCTAACTCAAAAATAACCAGAAAATTGTTTAAACATCATCATTAATAAAAAATTCCAGCTGTGCTTAAAAGACGAAAACTGATAACATTCTTAAGACAAGCGAGTCATGATATTAAAGATAAATATCCAATACTATTGACAGAGCCACTACTACCAGCAGGCATCCATAGCCTCGACAGGGTTTCCATTTAACCCACTCTAATATCCGTATCCTGCCAAGAAGTTCCAGATCAAAATAAAGGACATTTTAAGGTCAAGAGATTCCATATTTGCAGATTTTCATATACCCGACATTGCTTCGCTGCCAACAGGCCTGTTCAGTACCCCGACGAAGTTGTCTTAGCACCATGCATGCATTTACCTGCTACCAACAGACCTGTTCATTATCCCAGTGGGTTTACAAGCACTTCCCACAGCTCTTTTAATGATTTATTTTGTTTTTAAAGATATAAAATTGAGCGGGGTGACGCTGAAAATTATGATATTTTTGACATATTTGTACAGACCTTGAAAGAATTTTTAAAACTGTCCTTCATTAAGATTCAAAGATGTTTTGTTTACAAAACTGACCTTCTAAGGCAGGGAGACATCTTCTGAGTCGTTCCCTTAAGGAACAGGGACATCGTAAGAAGATAATGGATGATCGTGACAGGCTTCACTCACAGATCGAAATCAGTTAACTTCTTTCAAACAACAGTCTTTGCTCAACATGACTGTAAATTTCAGAAGTATATTATAATTGATGTTTAGACAACTTCTCAGCAGTCATTTCAGTGAAAGAATTTTCTATTTTCTTTGTCTGAACAGTTCAAAATGCAGGTACATGTATTTCCAAAATAAAAAACTGATAAGCGCAAGGGGAAAAATACAAACCAAAACAGTAAAAGAAAAGCAAACAAAAGAAAAATATTTACACAGTATACATAGGGTTGTCATCAAGCGAAATATATTTTCAGAGCTTGGCCATTCACCGGATAGGTGTCTGGCTGTCCCTCTAGATTCTATAACCGGAAAGAGCTAGGACCCAATTTCTCAGCAATTAAAAACGGTCCAAGCCATAAGTTCTGAAACTTCATGTGCTCTCCCTTTCCCTCATGCAGTTTGTCCCATTTCAAGACAAGGTCACCTACTTCGAAGTTCCTATCAGAGGTAGAGTTGGAATCAAACCAACTTTTGACCACTAGTTGATGCTGATCTAACTTATGTTTAGCTTGGGCTCTTACCTCTTCTAGTTTCATTAAAGCGTTAATTCTGTTTTCCAAAGGGGGATAGTCTTCTTCTTGTATTTTCTGTGATAGATGTAGTGAGGGAAGAAGAATATGTGGTGGCAAAATTTCTTCTCTGCCATAGACGAGAAAGAAGGGAGAGTTACCTACAATAGTCTTTGGTGTTACCCTATCATCCCAGATTGCGTTTAACATTGCGTTATGCTAGTTTTTGTGATTTTCAGATACCGTTCTCTTGATGATTTTAATCAGATTCTTATTTGTTGATTCTGCCAATCCATTGCCCCGGGGGTAATAGCTGGTAGAATACTTCAATTTAATTCCTTTTTCTAGAGAGAACTCGCTCATTTCAAGAGACGAAAAATAAGAAGTGTTATCGAATACTAAACAGTCAGGGATACCAAAACGAGTAATAATATTTGAATTTAAAAAGGCAATTACCTGACTGGTATTCACAGTTCTTAATGCGGCATCTTTAGACCACTTGGTGAAGTAATATGTGGCTGTTATGATAATATTATGCTGCTGTGAGGATGGCGGATTGATTGGACCTATAATATCAAGACCCCACTGCTGAAAAGGGGAGTCTACTGAAACAGGATGCAAAGGAAAGGATGGTTTCTGTATCCACCCGGATTCTTTTTGACAAATAATACACTTGCGACAGAAGGCATGGGCGTCTCTAAAAAGTGTGGGCCAGTAATAACCGGATCTCAAAAATTTATGGGCAATGGTGTCACCACCAAAATTCCCACCAGCTTCTCCTGCGTGAAATTCTAGTAAGACTTTTTCTGCTTCATCTTTCTCAAGACAGCGCATTAGTACTCCATCAAAATTTTGACGAAACAGAATACCATTAATCAACTTAAAGGAGACAGATTTTAATCTTAATGCTCTTCTTTTAGTGGGATCCAAGTGACGATGGGCCGACCCATGTTCAAGAATTTTTTTTATATCATCATACCATGGACTGACAGAGTTTTGTGCACAACAGATTGAATTTTGATTGTGCTGCCCTGGGTTTGACATATCATTTTCTTCCAGCTGTCCTATTGATGAGTCAACAACTAACTTTCACAGCCCTTGGCCTCTCACTATTTGTGCTGGGGTGATTTCTATGTCATATTCCTGTAACGAGGTAACCCAGTTCGCCCTCTTTTCGCCAAGTTCTTTCTGCACTAACAGATTTCTGACGGCTGGGTAAGGGACAATAATTTTCGTCCTAGATTTCAAAAGATAAGATCGAAAGTGCTTGACTGCTTTAAAAATAATGTAGGATTGCTGATATACTTCTGGGTAATTAAGTTCCACACCTTTGAAAGCAGAGCTCATAAAGGCAATGGGTACTTCATTGTTTTCAGCGTTCTTTTGAGTTAGGACGACAGCGTAGGAGCGGTCATAAGAAAATGTGTAGAGCATGAAGTCTTGCGAAAAGTCGGGGCTCATGAGAGAATGAGCGTCTATTATGGCCTTTTTTATTGAATTGAAAGCTTTATTTTCTAAGGGTCCCCAATGATATTGCGCGTCTTTCTTAATTAAATTCTGTAAAGGTCTCACCATCTCGGAGAAGCTAGGAATGAATCTCCTGACGAAGTTTATCTGGCCTAAGAAAGACTGCATAGACTTTTTGGATGGGGGAGGGGGGAGTTTCGAGATGAATTGAGTCCTTTCAGGGTCGATAATCATTCCTTTGCTTGATACAATAAATCCTAAGAGTTTACCTTGTTCTACTGCGAAGATAGATTTTTTAGGATTCAAGGAAATGCCGTATTTACGACATCGCTGTAGAACGACTCTTTTTTGTTGTTTGTTAATTTGTGCAGGACCTGTGATTAACCTGTGGCTTGAGAAACTGCGACTCAGGGGCATCTAAGCCGTCAAAATAACCCGAGGATCGCACCCGGCCTGAGCCACACCAACCCTTAACATGGTTGGATTTTTTGTCCCCGTAGGTTTCGAACCGGTGACTTTAACATCACGGAGTGGCTTAACAACACACTCCGTCACCGATTGTCCTACACCTCGGGGACTCTGTAGAACGACTCTTAAATGAGCTAGATGATCAGTTTTGTTTTTCGAAAATACAGTAACATCATCTAGGTAAAATACGATGGATTGATTGATTAAGCCTCGAAAAGCGATGTCCATCGCTCTCTGGAAAGTGACACCGTCATTAATCAGTCCAAAGGGCATTTTCCTGTAAGCGTAGGTGCCCCATGGAGTGCGGAAGGTAGTTTTAAGTTGGTCTAGAGGAGACATCAGGACTTGGTTGTACCCTGAAAAACCATCCAATAAGGATAGTCTTTCAGAACTAGATACCTGTTGAAGGATCTGTTCCATGGGTGGGATAGGGTAGTTGTCTTTATCAGACGCTCTATTAAGGTTTCAGAAATCAACGCATAGTCGGATTTCCACACTTTTCTTCCGGACAGGGACAAGGTTAGAAACCCATTGCATGTGCCTAACTGGGAAAATTATCTTAGCATTTAGGAGTTTATTTAATTCTTTTTTGACGGTCGGTTCGAGCTTAGGGTGCATTTTTATTAACTTTTGTTGAAAGGGTAAGGTTTGGGGTTTCATAGGAATGACGTGTTGTATGATGTTAGGGTCGAAAGTTTTAAGGTCGTCATACGTCCATGCAAAACCATCTTTGAATTCCTTAAACAATTTAATAAATGCGGCTTTTTCTTGTTCAGAACACCCCACCCCTAAATTAATGCATTGCGGATTGTCATTAGTTCCCAAGTTTACTTTTTCATACGATAACGAGGAACTATTGGTTTTACAGTTGACCGATTTTTTGAATTTATCTTGAAGATCGTAAAATTTTTCTAATCTAACTACAGATTTAGGGATCAAATTTACCATGGCCGATGAAGATTCAGGAGATCTCGGATCTGGTATTACTGTGAAATCGCGCAAATTATCATCATGAGTGCATTTGTCGATCACCGCACCTTGGAAAGTTTCTTCCATATGCAGGAAGCTAATAATCTGTTGATCGTCGTCGAAGACTCTCCAATTCCTGATGTTGTCGGGAATGGATGGCCTGAACAACAGTTCGACGGAGAATGCATTCGGGGACAATCCTTCTGCAGGAAAGAGTTTGGAAGCTACGTTAGCTAATAGATCAGCTTCAGAATTATTCAATCTAGGAATAGAATTTATATTGAAAGCAGAAAACTTATTCATTAAATTCCATACCTCGGATTGGTAGCTTTTAAGATGCAGAGACAGACAATGGATAGAATCTCTTACCTGTCTAACCACAATTTCCGAATTGCCAAAGACAGTCAGATTTTGAATGTTCATATCTAAATCTTTTCTAAGGCCTTGCAATAAAGCCTCATATTCCATTGTGTTATTAGTACATTCAAATTCTAGCCTACATGCATTCAGGGTTTTGTTACCTTCCGGATAAATAATAACGCAGCTGACACCAACTCCTTCCTTGGACTTTGAACCATCAAAGTAAAGAGACCATAATTGATTTTTATCGGGTGCATGAGACCATTGTGTAGAAACTGCTGGCTGCACGTATGCTTCGATCTCAGACTGTTATTCTGGGTTGGTGATAGCTGAAGTCTCGGCCATGAAATTGCCGAAAAAAGTATCCATCCCTTGTATTTCAGGTGAATCAGCAGAAGGTGTAAATGGTTCATTGGGATCATTTAAATCTGTGACTGTGAACTTAAGGTAGCGTTCACGATTTACCTTGATTTTGTTGGGCTTGCCATTCTCGGGCAGCCACAGGTGAGACCAATCCATCACGAAATAGTCATGTAGCTGCTCTGACTAGTCTCTGCTAAAAAACAAACCATAAACTTCTGGAATATCCACAACAATAATATCAATCACTTGATGAACTTTGGGGTTAGATGATAATCTTATAAGCACATTCCTTAATTTGCCTACAACTTTAACACTAGTTCGATCAAGTTGGATGATTTTTAAAGTGGATGGTTCAACTTCAGTGTTAATATTTTGACATACAGACCATGGCATCACATTGGATGACGCTCCTGAATCTACCATACAATTGTGCACGTTCCTATTAAATATTTCGAAAGTTAACAAAAATGGAGGTACATTTCTGCGAGTACTAAGGGTGGAAGCTTGTGGCTTTTTACTCGCAGTCTCTAAAGCTAATTTATCTACATTTGTTACATTATTTACAAGAAGGATTCCTTTCTCGTGAGGATCAGGATTATTCTTAGCGGAAGTCTTCTGAGGAACTTTGTTCTGAACAACCTTGTTACTGCTTGAATTACCATTTTTGCTATTCTCTGCGATATTCTGTAACATTTTTTGTAGCAGAAACAGAAATTTTAATAGTTCATAAACAAAAATGTTAGCCCTTAACTTTTTTAGATATTCAACTAAATAATAATATAAGTTGGGGTTTACATGAATCTGTTTAGTCTCAGCTGGTTTAGATTGCTTTGGAGGCAAAGTCATAGTGTTTTCCGAAGAAGGTTTGTTTGCCGTCTTACTCCTAGTATTGTAGGGATGTACTGTCTCGAAATTAGCTTGAAAAATGCTATCCGACAAGTGTCCAAAAATGTTCGGAGAAGATTCTTTTTCTTCAACCGTATCTTGTTCATCTACCTCCTCAGGAATCTCAGGAGGTATCAAGTTATCCTGGGCTTCTAGAATTGTTTGAAGGGCGAATTGCAGACTTTCTAGATTTAGGCCCTCGGTATTTGGATTAGGTCGGTTGGTGGGAAAAGGCTTCCTAAACGGGGGTTTGTAAGGCCCTTTTCTTGAAGAAGCTTCTTCGGCCATCCTTTTCAAATCTATAACTTGATTTGACAGTTTTTGAACGACTTTAGTTAAGTTTTCTAAATCCGAGCTTTCAGGTTGTGTTCTATTTTGAGCAGGTCTAGGGAGGATTTCGATCTTCTTTTTGGAAGATGAACTAGTCTCTGTTTCATTGTTAGTAGTGTATTTTAAACTAAGGATGTCTTTTTCAATCTGGCTGGCCTCTTCGAAGGCCTCTAACAACGTGGCTTTCTTAGATCGTTTTACCCAAATGGCTATACTTTGATGTAAGGCTTTAGTATAGTATGCTATGATAAGATTCTTGGTAGGCATCGAGTCCGTAGGGATTTGGTTCTTTAGTGTTAAGAATATTTGATTAAAGTCTTTGATTTTATCTTTGGGATTCATCTTTAAAATAGAAAGCTCCATGACTAGAACTTATGGGGACTTATCGTCTCCGAACTTCTCAAGAAAGTAGGATTTGAACTTCTCCCATGACACGATGGTATGGGGTTGTTGGTAAAAGTACCAAGTAGAGGCATTTCCCTCGAAAGTATAGGGGAACAACCTATAGACTACGTCTTCATGCTCGACATTACGGAGTCTAATGGCTAACATAAACTTTTTAATGTGATCTTCGACGATCTGTTTAGAGTTAGGGTCAAACTTGGGAAGCCACTTCTCTGGATGTTTGGGTAAGGGATGCTGAGGCCCAGGTACGACTACTGCATCCTGGTCGAGCCAGGGTTTGGCAAGATTGTTCTGGTTGGCCATTGGTGTATGCAGTGTGGAAGGCTGAGAAGAGGAACTGCCTTCGTCAGAAGAGTCTTCTCCAGAAGAAGAAGGGGATGATGGACGTGGTGAGGGTGGTATTCCAGATCCTCCTGCAGCAGGAGTGAGGGTTGGATCTGTAGGATTTAAAGTGAGGTTAGTGCCTCCAAGTTGTTCTCTGATATCAGAGAAATCTAAAGGTTGGTCTAAAGGCCGATTTGGTTGCCTTAAATGGGAAAAGGAACTATGTGTTCTTAAGAGAGATTGGCGGACAATCTCTTGTACGTCACCACCTGTAGGATTTGGGGTTATTGGTTCAACTGTGATCCGTAGATCATCGTTTAATGTGGTTGCTATTTGAGGGACGATGTTGTCACTTGAATGGATTCTTGTCACTATAGATGAGCAGTTAGGTGGTGGAGGAGTCTTACGACCACCTCATGCCATTAATAATTTTCAGGCCCTCCTTCTAGCGCCATTTGTTGATGGGAAAAATTGAACGCTCGTCAACTCGAGGGGTGGATCCGGTCCAGGGTTGTCTAAATAACCCAAGCCATTTGGGATGATCCACTCCGATGGGTTTAGCGACTCCGTTGGCCGATCTAAGTCCTAGGAAAACAAAAGAAAAACTAAGCTAAGAAACTAATCTAAGTGAAAAAGACAACTACAACAAACTATATACAAATTGAAAACTATATATACAACTTACTAACTAATACTATAAAACAATAATTCTACTTATTAAATGTTCAACTATTGATTAAATCTCAATTATATATGTACAGTATTTACAGAATACAAATTTTGATCGAAATTTGCAAAATCATTTGTAAAATGTCTTATGACAGCGAAGCTATTATTTTTGATTTTTATAACTTTTCTGTGAAAGAAGAGAAATGAAAACTAACTAAGCTGAGCAATTAAAATAATAATCCTAACTGTAAATCTGAACTATATATCTATCTAAACTACTGAGAATTCTTGAATTTATTAACTATTAAATTGCAAATAACAAACTAACCTGAAGTAACGCTTCCTATTTGTCCTGTGCACAGTACTTGATTTAGCTGTTTGATGGGAGGAAACCCGCACCAGATTTTCCACAAGCTTCTTGTAAACATGAAGCAGGAGTGCTCTTTTGAATACGAATGACAGAACAAACAAGACATAGAACGACAACAATCTTAAATTTTACAGATCATCACATTTAGATAAATCCCAGTGCGAATATTTTCATATAATCGTTCATTTAATTAAGAAGATAAACCTTCTGTTAATTAAATTCAAACAGAATGATTGCTGTGAGTAAAATGAGACACATCAAATGTGGAAAAAATTTAAGTCATAACGCATCAACCTGTAACAAGTCTTGATATCTAAAGTAGTCAATAACTTGATCACAAATTAAAATGCACAAAACTTGAACGAAAGTATGATAAATTGAAAGCTAAAGCTGTTACAAAAGATCCACTTCCATTCGAGTCTGTATCATCATAAGTCCATATTA
The DNA here is from genome assembly GCA_009831015.1 of Picea engelmannii. Classification (NCBI taxonomy): domain Eukaryota; kingdom Viridiplantae; phylum Streptophyta; class Pinopsida; order Pinales; family Pinaceae; genus Picea; species Picea engelmannii. The sequence continues at coordinate 358,386 of ML792319.1, read as the reverse complement.
TTTTTTCTCCCAATAGTGATGGGTTCATTACAAAAATTAATGAGTATATAAAGGCCACAAGGTAAAACATCCCTGTGGGAATTATAAAAAACTGTTAACAAAAATATGGGAACAATCTCCCAAATCTCTATTTCTATCTAAAACTAACAACCTAAAACAAAACTATATAACAAAAAGCATGTTCTAAACTGCCACAACATGTCCAATTTCCCATTGAAATTCGTATGTACCTGTAGGTGGACAAGAATAAACAAGTTTAGATAATGTTTTATTTGTAAAATTAACAAAAATCCAAATTTTATGACTAGCTACAGAATCTCACGATTCTGTAGCTGGTCATATTTACAAACAAAATCGTTTTAAATCAATCCAAATGATAACATAAATGTATATGGTGAATCAAACAACTCTTAATTACTAATTCAAAGAAAAGCCAATCATTCACACTAAAAGTAACCAAATCTTTTATGCCAACTCAAAATAAATGAAATCGTATCGAATTAATGGAATGGTAACATGGATGTATGCGATCTGTCAAACAACCTTTTTATTATTAATTCAAAACAGACAGAATCATTTTGACAATTCAAAATCAACGAAATCATTTTTGAATCAACAGATTATATTCTATTTATCAAACCAATCTTTTATACTAATCTAACGCATACACAAACGACTATGCTAATTTGAGACATACATAATCGTTTCTGAATCAAACCAAAAAGAACTAAATCAAACTAACTCAGAGCCAACACAATCGTTTATACTAATTCAAGAACAATAAAATCGTATTAAATCGGTTCAATCAAAACATAGCTATATTCGATTTTAGCAAACAAATCTTTTGTACTGATTCAATGAAAACATAATTCAAAACGAAATCATTCTTGGTAATTCGAAAATAACAGAATCGCTTTTGAATCTATTCAAGCAAAACAAAACTAATTCAGAGCGAACACAATCGACTATGCTAATTCAAACTAAATCATTCAAAAATCGATGTTGAAATAACATACCCGGGCTATAGGAAAATGATTCGGTTAGGATAACTTTGAGTTAACAAAGGCAGTAGCTTCCTCAACATTTCTGAAGACGATAGAACCCATGGTCCTTTGCTTCTTATCGTAAGCTTGTAGCCTGTCATTTTCCTTTGACAACACAATAACCCATTCCTCCAAGGATTTAATTTTGGATTGCAACAGAGGAACATCCATGTAGTAATGTTGCAGCCAAGAGTTGCATTGAGTGCATTGTTGTTGATCGGGCTGAGTCACTACAGGTGAGGGTTCTTTTAAGTTACCAGGGGTTACACCGTCAAACTTAATTCCCGGGAAGTTAGGGTCATCCTTGAGGCACGGTGGGAGGTTGGACACGTAGTCATAGGGTTCAACAGAACAGAGGCCATGAGAGTAAGGGTATTCCTCGGTCAAGAAGCATTCAATCTCAGAGTCTGAATCCTCACTCAAAACAATAGGCTTCTGGTCTATTTTTTTTTTGGGCTTGTTCCGAGCACATCTAGATATCCATCATGCATTCTTCTTTCCCTTACTATTGGCATCGGTATTAACCTTGCCCTTCTTCCTTACAGGCCTCTTAACAGTCTTAGTATTTTCTTTAGAACACGGGTCGGGCATGGTGTCAGGTAGGTCAACGTTGAGGCAGGTCGAGGGTTTGACAACCGGTAGAAGGGTAGGAGGTGGCATGGTAGGGCCAACCAGGGTTTCGGTGACCATAGTCTTGTCCACTTGAACACATTCTCGAGTGGAAAAGCCATTCCTTGATAGGAAGGCTTGCCAACAGTCACCACTTAGCCTTAAATGATGAACGATAATGATTTTGATCAAGCAGTGATGGAAGAGACTAGAATCAACCTTCTCCCGCTTAAATCGTTTGGCCATTTTATACAGGTTGCGTAGGAGGTAGTGAGGCATATTCAGAGGGAAGTCTATGAAATTCATAAGCAACCAGAGATGGTAAAGAAACACTAAACCATAACGACCTTCGCAAGTCACGAATTTATTAACAATGGCTAATAGATCATGCCACCTGGACTTAAGGGCAGTGATAGGCATACCTCTATCACAACTGACAATTTTCCTCGATGTGAACAGGAGCGGCCATGGCACTTAGTCCACCTTTGAATTCTTAAACCACCTTTTCCCTTTAGCTGGTAAACCCGTGGTTGAACTGAGGAATTCTTCATCCAGTTCAAGATGGATGTCTCCAACCTTGACCCTACATCCATCGAATGTGAGGGAAAACTGTTGGGCGACCGTGAGGTTGAAACCCTCAAATTTTTGGATAAAAACTAACCAGCCATTATTCTCCAGGTCCTCGCGAGCATTGTCAAATAGCAGCAGCATTTGGATGCCATTAGGTTCTATGCGCACTACAGGTGCCATAGGAGAGAGCACACAGTGAGCAGGGTAAATGGTGAGGGGGTTAGACAGGGTATACGCAGAACCAAAATCTCACAGGTTTCCCCAAAACCAACAGAGGTAACCCGAGATACAAGGAAGGCATTAATGCCTAAGTGTGCGAGGGTGGTGGAACGAAACAAACCCATGAAAAAAATTCATATCGAAATGTACAATCGACGGTGCTATGGTGATTCAAATCACTATTGGTGTGTGTTAAAATCAATGTAAACGACATGCCAATCAAACAACTATTGAAAACCATGATAAGTCGACTCGAATATCTGCACAAACAATAATGTTTGTATGATTTGAAACAAAACAATATTTCGAATTTAGCACCAAAGATTTGACCATAAAATTTATGTGTTGTATGAAACCATTGCACCAAGGAATTTGATCAAAGACAATAGAACATCAAACTACCATTGTATCAAGGACTTAATCACAATCACTAGAATACCATTGCATCACAAACTTATAAAATGAAGTCATATTAACAAAAATGCAAAGTGAGTAAAGATTTGGTGTCTTGCCAACTGTGTGACCATCATTGAGTTAGAGGTGAAATGACCACATAAATAAGACTAACCATAATAATCCAGTGACGATTTTAATGCCATCGACATGACTTTGAACTCAAGGTTTTCATGCTTGCAGTCGTGAAAACGAAAACAAAAGGCAGGTGTGCAAATGCACAAAATAATCATGTCGTTTTATTCAAAAGATTGCGATGAGAATCAAGGGTTCCAAAACACTTGTGTAGGCAACTTATAAGGATAGGATAAAAATGCGAAATGGCTGCCAACAGGTCGAACCCTTTTACCCTTTCAACATATCTTAGATTTAGGCTGTGGAAGTGGCCTGCAAATTTATCAATCTTGTTCATATTTATGAATATGAAGTCCCCAACTTTCCAAGGCAAAGGTATGAATTGATTTTTTCTCTTTTCATGGAAAAAATGAAACCAGTAGTTGTGTTGCCTTGCTATTTCAGTAACAAACATTTTGTCAGATATGTGGAATGGAAGGAAGAAAGGATTTTCCTTAGAACCAAAAATCCTTATAACATTATAATTCTCCATTTGTTCCAGTGTCCCCTTCCTATACAAGAACTTACTCACCTGGTTAGACATCCGGGGGGTGTCCTTTCCAAACAAAAAACCTTTAAAAACTGAGAGAAAGTCATTAAAAACTTCATAAAAATGCTGGGAGGCTTTGTGCCTTCATAATGTTTGATACCAAAATGTTATTGGGTCGAATTCACATTTTATCTTCTTACACAGATAATATTGGAAACTGAAAGCAATGTGCTATCGCAAAAACCAAACAAGAGGACATAAATAATTTCTTGTCCTTCTTGTATTGTGACAATTGGGAAGAGATTTCAATGGAAATCAACTTGCCCCAATCAAAGATGGCCTGTAAATTGACGAAAAAGTATAAAATGTAAAGAATCATGCAAGAAATGTTGGCTGTAGTTTCTTGTCCTGTTACCCTCATGAAAAGCTAAGAAATTTCCTAGAAAGGATTTTTAAATGCACCAACCTGCAATCTCGTGATGTCCTCGGGAATGGCCGCTAGGTTCTCCAGGAACTCAGGTAAGAGGTCGAACCCATTGTCATGCTTCTTTAAGAATTCTCTGCAATATTCACCCTTGAAGGTAAGCATTGGTTTGGGAAGTCTGAACATCTTATGAAATACATGAGGTGACAAAGAGACAGGGGAATGGTCCCGCAATTGAATGATCCACTGGTTTGGAATATATCTCTCGACACACCAGGAAACCAACTCCTTACAGTCGAAAACCTCTAGGACACAATTTGCACAAGCGATTCCAGACATCTAGATTACTTCCTTTTTGGTAGAAGGGGATGAGTAATAAGAATATGTTCTGGACCACTGAAAGTTTTGATCCTCACGCCCAAAAATGTTCAATGTATCTCTATAGAACTATTGTCGAGTTGTTGCCATAATTTGATGAAAACATTCCTTTTCTCCAGATAATGTTTAAAATGAATGCTTGAGAGGGATACTATAATCCTTCGCAAATCCTGGTTTAATGCGTTTTAATAGGAGATCTCCTCAAGCCCTTCGTTCATTAATGGAAATATTTATGGAACCTGCATGATAAGTTGTTAGCATTAAATCATACTAAATGTGTATTGGGAAGAACGCGAAGGTGTGGGGGACAGACGAGAGCGAAATAGGATTTGAGGATTTTGTGAACTCAAGAACCCGCGAACCCACGACTGCAGAAGGTCGAAAAATGACTAAGTGTTGTAACGTGGTTGGTCGGACCTAAAAAAGGAGAGACGAGATACTTAGGAGTTGGGGGGGTCCAATGGTAAAAATGTATATTGTGGATCGTTTGGATGCAAAATGTATATCACGAAACATGGGGTGTGAGAGTTCAACCCCGCCAATCGGGGAACCTGTGATTGCAAAATCGACTAAGTATAGGATAGCACGGTGGTTGGTCAGACTCGTGATGCGAGGGCATGGATGAAGATGAGGATCTGCAAGTTCGCCAACCCGGGAACCCGCCGTTCTAAAAAAAATGACTAAGTATAGAACAAGAAAGGGAGAGTAGAAGGGAAAAAAGGAAAAGGGGAAAATGGGTAAGTATAGAAGAGGGAAAAGAGAGGGAGAAAAGAAGTTGGGCAAATAAAAAAGGGGAGGGAAATTTAGGAAGCCTGAATTGATCTCAACATACCCAAATGATCCATGATCTATATTTTGACCATTGGACCCCCCCGGATCCTAAGTACCTCATGTCTCATATATTGAGTCCAATCCGACCACGTTACAACAATTATCCAATTCTCAACCTTCTGCAATGGTGGGTTTGCGAGTTCCTGGGTTGGCGGGTTCACAAAAGTCCCAAAATGCTATTTTCTCTTGTCCGTCCCCACCACCTTCACACTATTCCCAATACACATTTATATGGTTTAATGATAATAACTCATCATGCAGGTCCCGTAAAGATTGTCATTAATAAGCGAAGGGCTCGATGAGATTTCTTATTAAACCACATTAAAGCATGATTTGCGGAAGATTATATTATATCTCTCAATGCTCATTTCAAATATTATTTGGATCAAAGGAACGCTCTCGTCAACTTATGGAAACAACAACTCGACAATATTTATATGGAAATACTTTTAACATTTTTGGACGAGAGGACTGTTGACGTCAAGGGACTAGAGAGTCCCTAACACCGACATTTTCAACCTCCCGCGGGGCTAGGCGAGAAGAGACGGGAATATCACCCTAGGATTAAATCCCCATACAATAAAGTGCATTGAACTCCAGGCCAAAATTCCCTTAACCTATGGTCCAAGCATGGATTCCTTTGCCTTGTAATTTTACTTTTAGTAATATTTTATTTTTTACGATTTTTATGCTATTTTACAATTCAATTACTTCTATGTGGGGTTTTGTACATTTGGAGTAATAAAATCAAATAAATAACATGTAAATAATAAAAATGAAAAGGCAAATGTTTTGTATTTATTTTAGCAAAAAAAAAAAAAACTAAAGCAAGATTAACCAAAAGCTATAAAAAGTTAATACAATTATGTTACTTTTAAAGAAACATGATTTAATTAAAAGAAGATTTTATTAAACAAAATGTTGCTTAAATGATATAATATTTTTACATTTCCTTTTAGAAGTTAGCATGTGATAAATAACATGAAAATCAAAATATAAACGAAAGCAAAAGGTTTATATATATTAAACAAGTTAATAATGAAATCTTATATACATATTTTTTACAAAATAACATGTTCATAAGTTTGTTTATTTTCCCTTTTTTATTTTTAATGTTGTATTAAAGAAAAGATCAGGAAATATGATGATTTTAAAGAAATAATCAAAGAGATAGTTCATAGTGAAAAAGAATTTGATCTTTATTCAAATGTTTCCCATACAAACTCTTAAATATTCAAAACCTACAAGTCCCCGCGTAGATTAGGGCCAGGTATATGATCTTTAGCCACCCTAGAACAATGTTACAATAGAGAGACCAAGCATGGAAAATAAAATGAAAGATGAGACATAAATGAAATAGAGCAATGAAGGAGAATCACAAGGAGAAAACTTGCATATAGAAACCGATTAGCGCCGAATAAAATCAAGCTTTAATACAACAACTTACAAGTAAACATTTACCTTATGAAAGGCAACAAACTCATCCTCGCTTTATCCTTTTTTGATGCTTCACAAGATGCCTTGTTGCTGACGATTCCATTAATCCTTGCTGAAGATGTAAAAGAAGAATGAATAGAATAAGTCCTCACAACACTCCAAGCATATTTCTCTTTGAATTTTCTGCCAAAGTTCTCTCTCTAGAAATTTTCTCCTAAAATCATTTCTATCTTCAGAAAAATTCCTCCTCCTTTTAATGGTTGTGTGCTGCTTATTTTAAATGGTTGGATGAGTAGTTAGGGTAGTTTTAAATCTAACTGAATGAAAGTACGGTCCCGAACCACCTGGGATCTTTCCATTTGCAATATTATTTCTGTGATTCACAGAGCAACCATTACATTGAACCGTATATTGACCTTGGTATTATTTTATTGACATTTGTCCTCCAGAAAAGCCAACTGTCTCATGCTCCAATGCCACCTTTGGAATTGGCTCGTTATTCTCTATTTATTCATTTTTTTGTTTTATTTATTGACTGGGATGAATTATGATCAAGAAAATTCTATCGAAATATTTGCGTTTGCACCAATGTTTTGGTCACTGCCATTCTTGTCCACGTGATAAGATAATCTCTGCTACCCAAGTATTGCGTCAATATATACTGTATTGTTCTCATCGATCTTGGCAAGAGATACATTATGCTTCCCTTCAACAGTAATTTGGCAGCAGGTTTGTCACCGTTTGCTTGTATTGTCATTACTTCCCTGCTCAAACTCTCAACCGCTCCTTGCACATTGATTTTTAGAAACAAATCCCTGATCAACAAGATGCTACAGAGCCCACAATCCCACAATATCAGTTTCTGCTTCTTCTAATGCTGAATGAAATACTTTAAGCTCCATATGGACTGTTGATGATCGTTGTACCTCATTTGTTTATTTGGATCTGTTTGATTGATTTGGGAGGCCATAAGACTATCCAACAAAGTACAGTCATTTGAATGCTCTTCCCTAAACTCGTTAGCAATGAGCTTGATCTGTGGTCATTTAGGAAGATGCCCCATAAGCATATTGATTAACTGGGCCGTCTGGAGATATTCACGTGTAACATGCTTTGTGGAATGAAGCTTTTGATATCTGTAGAACTAGTGTTGTAGGTGGCACCATCGAGGCTTTTTAAATCTAACATCTGCACAAATAAATCATGGGAAAAATTGTATCGCATTTGAAGTGGTGGCTTGCCTAGATCTAGTTGTTGGTGATTATATTGGTGGAGTTGCTCTCCAAAGGGGAAATCCATGAGATGTGGTAGGGCACGAGCACTTATTTCTTTATCGTTTCCACTTGGACTTGAACGTTCACATTCAACGTTACTGTCTTTGTTGTGAATCCAATTCTTGAATACACGACACATGACCCACCCATCCTCCTGAATTTTTTTTTACTGTAGTTTTTCCTTGTCATCTAGACAATATTCATGCATAATACATTTTGGTTTTTGGCCATGAGGGGCTCACCTTGTGTAGAATACAAGAGTTTTCCTCATGCAAATTCACTTAAAGTTCATAAATATTATTTTGTTCCGGTTAGTTTCCTTCCAGAAGCCTGCAGTTGTGGCTCTATTTGTGCATGTACCCATTGGATACTTCTTGTCTTTATGACTGAATAAGTACCATTCATCCCGTGGAGCAGACCCAATTTTGCATGTCTCATGGATATCCCAGTGTTTAAGTTTATTCAGATCGACATCCCAAATAACATTGAGGTCAACCATCTCATAAGACACCTTCTTCCTCAAGTAGTAATGCAGGATCTCTTCGTCTGTGGGATGAAACCTAAACCCTGGAGGACCATACGATTGGCCATTGGTAGCTTCCATTCCTTGATTACAGATGCCAACACACACCAGACATGTCGAGAAGCACTTCTACTTCACTGTCATGTAGCAACTTAACACATGCAGGCATGCGATCCATCCTTGTACACTCAGGTCGAATTGCCTCACAGAGCTCAATTGGTTTGCAATCGTGTAATGAATTCACCAAGATTTATCCAATGCCTATGAAGGATTGACCAAAAATCATTGTTATAATATATATTTTTGCTGTTGCGCTTAGTATAGCTCCTTTCTTAAAGACATATTAATTCCAATTTATAAGATCCACAAATCTTCGCCCATGACATTGGTAAATAACCATTCGACAATGACATACCATTTCCAATTCTTATAATGCAAACCAAATGATGCAGGAGCATCTCTCCACGTCAGCCAGCCAGCCAGCCAGCCATCCACGTCAGCGCGTGCATTCAAATCTGAAGAGAGGCGCAACCCTTGTCTTCCATTTTGAATTTGAATGTAATTTAATGTTTAGGCTGTTGAGCCGTGAAGCCGTGCTTTACACAAGCATAGAGTAGATAGGCCTTTAATGTTTGAAGGCTATGATCTAGATATGATTTGCGGACTAGACAGCCCATTCAATGCCATTGAATAGGGTAGGTAGATTGGAGGGAAGAGCTCGAAGAGCCCCCTCATGTAAAAGATCAATTTCGATCTCATTTAGGAGTAGTTAGAGATGCACAAGAGAAGGTGTGTTCAAGAGAAGGAGCCGAGACCTTGTTACAGTCCGTGCTTAGAACACCTTTGTAAAGAGACATTTTTATTAATATAAACCAGAGCAGTTTTTCCTGCATATTGTCTGTGTCATGTGAATATCTTTGTGTGGTCTTTATGATATAGATGTATGCTAGACATTTGTAGGGAGTTGTTTGATTTTAGGCTTGAGAGGTTCTTTGTGGTTTCATGCCAGGAGGGTGTGACAGAGTGCTGCGGTCTCTGAATACCAGTGCATAGATGCACTTCTGAACTCTGCGGAGTCAGACAAAGACGTACCAGGTGGGCGCCAAAAATGGAATCAACAATTCAGAGGAAGACCTTTGAGGTTGCTGAACACCTTAGGAGGCCAGGCTGTGGAGAACACAGTTGTAGACATAATATCTTTGAGTTCTATGAAGCTCTACCAGGTGGGCATTGAGCCAGTGCCAGAGTGCACAGAAGAAAGAACTCTGCTGTGAGTTCAAATGAAGTCAGAATCACTAAGGATTCTGAGAGCTCTACCAGGAGGGCATTGAGCAGGTGCATAGGGTGCACAGGATAGAACATGACTGCTGGACGTTCTGTAAGAAGATACTCTGCCAGGTGGGCATTGAGTAGATGTGCAGATAGGCACAGGGAGAGAACTCGTTTGAGTTTTGTAGTTGAAGGAAGAATCCACTGAAGGATCTTCACAGGGTTGCTGAACACCTTGAGCACTCAGCAAGAGGTTTCTTGAGTGAAGGATAGCCAGGAAGGCATCTGAATTCTCCATCTGAGGGAGAAAGGAAAAAGGACGAGTTTCCTTGGAGGTCGAAGCTACAGGAAATCTTAGGACAGATAACACCTTGTGTGTGTCGAGGTTCTGGAAGAAGTGCATAAGCCGAAGAATCCTTTGAGGATTCAAGGAGAGAAGCTCAGGAGGAACAACGTCGTTGAGAGTGCAGGCGAGGACTCAAGTAGAAGAGCTCGCAGAGGAAATAAGACAAAGGTCGAGGCCTTTTGGACACTTGAAATTCTTCTAAGTGCAGGAAGAAAGCGCCGAAGCTCAGGAGGAGCAACAACTGTTGTCAGATTAAGCCGAGAAGATATGGAATGTTGAAGGTTTTCATGTCCAGGAGGCAGTACAGGAAGAGAACACAGGAGAAATGATCTGAAGCCGTCAGATCTTGAGCGAACAACCGTCATTCGTTAGATCTAACAGAATATGCATGAGGTTTAAACCTCACACGAAGAGCAGCGAAAGGTGAAGTCCCAAAGAGGATTTTGTATCGGGATATCACGTCTCAGGAGTTCGGGAGTCTGGAGGAAGAGAGTCTCGACACTTAGCCTTAGAAATCACGAAAAGGCAAGATTAGATCACAACCATCCATATGCGGGAGGATGCGTGTCATAGAATAATCCACTTCAGAGATTCGGGCACCGGGACTCACAGAGGTGAGTATCAAGATTCGCAAGGTCGTGAAAGGCGAAGTCCTGAGATAGTGAAAGAATCTGAGCGGTCCATCCGGAGGAGGACAGGTGTCGCGGGATCACCCATATCGGGGATTCGGGCATCGGAGGCCAGAAAGGGAAGTCTTTCGACTTCGCGAGTAGTGAAACCATGAGAGAATCACAGCCGTCCGTTAGGAGGAGGATAGGTGGCAGAGATCTAGGGATCTCGTGAACTTGGAGGTTCGCAGGGTGAGAGCCCAAAGACTGAGTGCTCCAAGTCGCGAGAGGTGAAATTGCGAGGAGCACAGACAACCGTTGGATATAGAGAACGGGAGGACCGTTGGATCAAGAACCCCATCGCATTTCACGTGTTCGGGGGTTCGGAGGTTGAGAGGAGTTACTTTCGATTGCAAAAGCCGTGAAGTGTCGAGAGCCAAGGTATGGAGGGGACGCGTGGCAGAATCATACAGTGGGACCGGGAAGTAGACCGACGGACACACGTCACCTCGTAGAAGGGGTCAACACTTCATTGACTCTCGCCTATCGAAAATTCGTGAAGTAAGAGGACAAGGGTTGGACGCCACAACATGTGAAGTCGTGAGTAGCTAGAGCGCAAGGAGAAAAGTCAACATTGCTTCTCGGGATTTCATAGAAGAAAGGTGCCAAGGTTGGACCTTTGAACTCACGAAGGTGTGAGAGGTGAGAAGTGCTAGCGCTTAGCCTAACCGACAGTTGCACAAGGAGGGTACTGATGAAGAAAGGGCTATACCCGTTTCGTGATCTCGGTTATCATGAGATTGGAGAGGAAGAGTCAAGAGTCATGACTCACGAACTCGCGAGATCGTGAGATTGCGAAAAAGGACTTGTGGATCAAATTGAAAAGAGATTCCAGCAGGGAATCTGAAAGATCCGATCCAACTCGAAAGGGTTAAAGAACGATCCTGTGAGTGGATCTCGATCCTGAGGGCCGATAGGTCTGCATCACCAAACTCAGTGATATTCTTGGTTCTTGATCCTCGACGCCAATGCTATTTGTTTTGTTTTACATCATAAGAATTCCAAAAATAGATGAGTTATCATCTCTTTCCATTTGAAACAAATTTTATCCTCTTTCATTGGTTGGAATCCTTTACACTACTCTTATATAAAACCTCAAAGTGGGATAAAGTGTACAAAGGGAAAAGATCATGGTAATATAACATATTTTTTTGCTTTTGGCATGGAACAATATTAAATTCATAACCAAAAGGCAAGTTGGTATCACCTTTAAGTTATAATTAAATATTTGAAAGGGATATGACATATGGTCATGCAAACTTAAAGAGTATTATATGGATTTGTTATAGGATAAATAATTTGTATAATTGGCTTACTTTTTCCCTTTTTATCAAGTGAAAAGAAAATGGCAAACAATGATATAATAACTTTGCTTTTGGCATAGGTCAAATTTTAAGGCACGGTAAAAGGAAAATCTTTGAAAGGTTATAATGTGGCGTGTTGATATGTATGACAACACAGTTGATAAAAGGGGCCAAACATTCATGGAAGCAAAATAATATGTGGGAAGTAAACAAGAGGGCCACTTTTGTGATTGTTACAGAGCTTCAACAACTTTACCAATTACCGTATCATGTGCAACCAAATTTGATCACCGACCATCTTCTTCAAATGTGTAGCAACAACTCAGCAGGAGAGCACAAGACCTTGCACAAGAAATTGTGAAAAGAGAGGGGAAGTCTGACAACACTTTTCCGGCTAAGTACTGTTGACAAAAATCGTCGTCAACAAGGACCAGAACTTTCAGTGGTCTAGAGAAACTCTTATTATTCATCCCCTTCTACTCAAAAGGAAGTAATTTGGATGTCCGAAATTTCTCTTCTAGGCTGTGTTCCTGAAGTTTTTGACTACAAGAAACTGGTTTCCTGGTGTACTAAGAAGTATATACCAAGTCGGTGGATGATTCAGCTCCAAGACCATTCTCCCATCTCTCTTTCACCTCAAGTATTCCATAAAATTCTGAAACTCCCAGAGCCAACTGGTACCCTTTGGTATTAAAGTTTCCAACATGTCAGAGCTAAAGAGAAGAGAGGAGGACCTTCCCTCTCCAATTCAGATCACACAACTGAATGTCTACATTTTTGGCGACCATATTGGGGAACTAAACTGAAATTCAGAACCTGGCCTAATGTTTTTTGAAAGAATATATGACGTTGCCCCAGGGTAATCAACCCTGTTTGGAAATTGGATGAAATAATCAATGAAGCATTCTACATCAGTTGTACAATATGGTAATAACAACAACCTAGACTTGAGAAGAGTTAGAAAGGTCATGGAAGATCTTAGTCAAAGAAGAAGAAAGATAAATCCTTTGAAGGCAGATGAGAGAGGTGTTAGCACTCCGTAATTTCTTAAGGCTGTGAAAGAAATGGATAGAGGTAACCACAAAACCACTTTGGAAGCTCAGATCTAGCCCTGCCAGCTTCAGAGAGGGATCTCTCTCTAAGATTTAGATTTGTTTATATTATAATATTAGGCTAGTTATGATAGTTCGGGGTTTGTTTTTTTGATTTGAATTGTTTGGTTGGAACAAGGAAGATGTTCCATTGGGCAAATGGAGTCACAATTTTGAATTGATCAAATACACGGTTTAACAGGATAATATTGCAGGGTAGGGTAGGAAAATTTACTGGATCCTCAAAGATTTAAGGTATGGAGGAGATGAAAAGGTCAAGAAATCCAATAAAAAACATAGCAATTAAGACTTCTGATTTTAATCTTCAGTGGAAAACACATAAATTATTCTAAATCCAGAGACAAAGTGTACATTTAAATAAATTATGTCCTTTATCTTCTTAGAATAAATCATAATTTAGGAAACAATAGTGATAACAAAGGAAAACAAATTAACAGGTAAAAATGCACTTCACCAATAAAGTTGACACAAGTATCCTCTAATAATTGCACTGTATTACTGAAAAATCTGATCAATGGTGTCTCTGTGGGATGCTTTACAATACTAGTCCTATCCTTCAACGAGTCCCAACCATTCATACTTTGAAATAAGAAGTATTTATAAATTTATTTACAAAAGATCCTGTCATAACTAATCAATATTTATTTTAGGGTTATCTAAACTAACATCTATCTCTAATCACAATAATATAGAACTGTTAATATCCACTCGAATTTATAGCACTATTTCAATGGAAGCTGTTGATGATATGTCCTTTGACTCCTGCTGCGTTGTTGGTTCTTACTGCTGAATATGGCTGTTTCTGCAAGTATCGTGCATTGAAATATGGATTTAGGGAAAATGCTGAGTTTTTATGTGTGCAGGGATTTAGGGCACGAGAACGTTACAGGACAGTTAACGGTCTAATGGTCATGGGGGAAGGGTTAATTGGCTAATGGATAGAATGTGTGGGGACAAGTGTTGTATAGGAAGAGGAGGATTTTAGGCAGGAAGGTGAGCGATATCATGAGTGAGGGGACATGTGATGTGTAGGGAGAGGGGGAGTAGCGAGGGAATGGGCAGTATCGAGAGT
>ML792319.1:309966-340974 GCA_009831015.1 Picea engelmannii | reverse complement strand
ATTAAGGGATAGTTAACGGTCTAATGATCATGGGGGAAGGGTTAATTGGCTAAGAGATAGGAGGTGTGGGGACATGTGTCATATAGGGAGAGGACGATTGTAGGTGGGAAGGTGAGAGATATTGAGAGTGAGGGGACATGTGACGTGCAAGGAGAGGGGAAGTAGCGAGGGAATGGGAAGTGTTGGGAGTGATTTGAATGGGCAGTATCAGGAGTGAGTTAGGCAGATTTCAGAGGGGGGGCAGGGGGTAGGCGGTGTGTGGTAATTGGAGTGGGGGGTGAAAAACAATGTGGGAATGACATGTTAGGTGGGGTCGGAGTGGGGAAAACAACTTTTCAGAACCCCCTCCACTGATAAAGGTAAGTAGGTTGGGGGGGGGGGACACATGAGGGCCATCGATTGGGAAGATGGATGATGCTGTCGGGGAAATCTGCGCGTAATTTATCATTTGGGAATTTTAATAATTAAGTGCAAGGTGGGCCATAGGATTTGACTTTCGGATTTAACTTTTGATCTGGATATCAGTCTGAAGCACTAGATATACCATTGGAAAGCTTCTTGTGAGAACTGTGCCATGAAAACACCTACAACCTGATTTGAACCAAATTTATATGGAAAAATCTCCAAAAGATCCATACTTTGTTTTGGCCATTAGACTTAGGAAACTAAATTACTGTTTGGATAAACACACTTTTTAGGCTATGACACCTAGTGATTCATAGGCTAAATATTACCAATAGATTTCCAAAATAGATAACTGAACACACATATTACCTATATTTATAGGACCCTAACAAGAGGAACAACAAGACCGAAGAAATCAAAGGATGGCTAGAGCAACACAAGAACAAGGTCGAGATTGAAGATGGACGAATACAAGGGACCCATTACCAGAAGTAAGAGAAAGCAAATTTTTATTCTTAGAAGTGAAAATCCTAGCCTGAAGTCTCCCCAGACATGGCAAAAAGAAACGAAGAACCCCGAGATGAGCATCATGAGGAGAGACAAGGAGGTGGAAGAGATGCTGCAAGAAATCAGGGAAACCCAAGATTTGAAAATTGAAGGAGGGTAAGAGATTCCCCTCTAAATATTATAGGTGAGCAACATGAACTCCCTGTTCTCCCTAAGGGCCCCTTAAAGGAATTTTCTGGAGACAGAGAAATCGATGCAAAGAGGCATCTGCACTTGTTTCTTGATGTTTGTGATTTTCACTGTGTTGAGTATGATGATGTCATGGTAAGGTTGTTTTTTCAAACCTTATCAGGAAGACCATATGAATGGTATACAATGTTTCCCAGTAGATCCATTCACTCATTTAATGACCTCGAAGCTATGTTCCTGACTATGTTTTCCCCTCCAATTGGTTACCATACCCTTCTCACCGAGTTCACCAAGATTGGTTTGAGGAAGAATGAAAGGATACGAGATTTTAATCTCAGGTTCAATAAAATATTGAGTAGGATTACAGAAGATAGAAGAGAAAATGACTCAGTCATTCTCGGTTGTTATAAGAATGCAATGCCCCCGAATGTAAAATATGCTATAAGAACATCCCAAATGGATACTTTGGAGGAGGAAATGAATAAATCCACTGAGATGGAAGAAATTATGATTGAAACGGGTGCCGACCCCGACATTATACTGGGAAGAGTACAAAGGAAACTGAGAGGATTAAATATTGATAATCAAGGAGCTTCTAGTTCAAGAAAGAATGAAGAATTCAAGCCTCGGTTGTCTCAAAACCAAATGATGGGAGGAGGATTTTTCAAGGGAACCATACCTGATGTAAAGGTTGGAACTATGGCGACACATGAAACTAAGCAAAGAATTGAAATTGTAGAGATGAATAGAACCATCAAACAAATTGACGCAGTAAGACACGACCACCACCTCGTGCTCCTGCTCACAGGATCGATCAATCATTTCATGAGCTGAAGCAACTCTTTTGATCCCCTTACTGGAATCTCTGCTTGAACCCGATCCACAGGTCCTTAATTTCCCACACGGTCTTCTGCGCTTGACCGTGATCTTCCCCGACTCAATTTTGGGTTTTGGGGTTTCGTGATCCCCGATGTCACAAACCTCTATCCCCGCGATCTCCTGATCACCGAATCTTCGAAATGTCGAAACGGTTTTCCCTGCCTTAGCCCCTCCTGGCTAGGCTCTGGTCCACACGACCTCCTTTCACATGACCTACGTCTTACCCCCTTTCGGGACTTTTCCCGAGCTCTCGGATTTATGCCACGCGTCCCCTTAAGATGGACGGCCCTGGTTTAACCTCAGGATTTCGAGACTTTCGATGCCCTAATGACACAATTTCCTTGTCAACTTAAAACCCCGATCGCCGAAATACCGACGGGTCGCTCGATCCCCGCCACGTGTCTCCACAAACGGACGATCAAGATTGTTCCCGAGACTTTTCCCAGAGAAATTCCCGATCTCTTGCCTTCGAGACTCCCGATATGCCGATGGCTCTCAACTTTTGCCACCTGTCCCGACAGATGGATGGATCAGATTTGTATCGAGGTTTTCACTGTGAATTTACCCGATCTCTTATCCACAGGATTTTCGATATCCCGATTCCCGACGCCTTGATATCCTAATATGTGTCAGGATTCTTGCTTGGATTGAGAAGATTTAAACCCCGTGCACCTTCCGGTTAATCCAACGGCTGATGGGTATCTATGGGAACATCCGACGGTCCCCAATCTCCTGGTCTTGCACCTTGGAAACCCGATCGTAACCTCCTCGCTCCTTTTCCAGATCTGACAGCTGACGGGATTTTTCTCTAGATCTGACGGTGCAGATCGTTTCCTCCTGTGCACTCACTCTGATGCTCTCTGGACGTGGAATCTTCAACGGTCCAAATTTCTTCATCCGATCCGACGGCTACTGTGCTCCCTCCTGAGCTTCTGTTCTTTCTTCCAGTGCTTGGAAGAATTACAAGTTCTCAAAGTCCTCGACCTTTGTCTTCCTTCTTTGCGAGCTCCCCAGCTTTAAGCCTCACCTGCGTTCTCCATGACGCTGTTCCTCCTGAAATTTTCTACTTGAATCCCCAAGGGATTCTTTGACTTCTGTGCCTCTGCAGAGTCTTCGCGCACAAATAGTGTTGTCTCTCTTGAGCTTCTCAAACACTCAGTTCTCTAAGGAAATAAATCCTTCTCGTTTCTTCCACAGATGGAGAAATTGGATGCCCACCTGGCTATCCTTTTCCTCAAGCAACCTCTTGCTGAGTGCTTCAGGGTGTTCAACAACCCTGTGAAGATCCCTCAGTGGATTCTCCCTCTGAATTCTATAACTCCAAGAGTTCTCTTCTCCTCTCTATGCCTGTCTGCACACCTACTCAATTCCCACCTGGTAGAGTATCTTTTCACAGAATGTCTAGCAGTTCTGTCCCCTGTGCACTCCTTGCACTTGCTCAATGCCCACTTGGCAGAGCCCCTCAGAATCCTCAGTGATTCTGGTTCTTCTTGAACTCGCAGCAGAGTTATTCTCAATGCACCACTATGCACACGCTCAATGCCCACTTGGCAGAGCTCTACATAACTCCTCAGAGTTTCTGTCTGCAACTGTATCTCTCATTCACAACCTAGCCTCCAAGGTATTCAACAACCTTGAGGTCTTTCTCCTGGGTTGTTGACTCCAGTTCTTGTGCTGCAACACGTCTTTGTCTGAACTCATAGAATTCATAAGTGCTTATGTGCACTGGTATTCAGAGACCGCAGTACTCTGTCATGCCCTCCTGGCATGAAACCACAAAGAACCTCAAACTTGAAATCAAAACAACCTGCAAATTCCTAGCATACATCTACAACACGAATTCATGTCATAAAATAGAACACACCAAGGCACCCATATAATACAGAAATACATGCAGGAAAAACTGCTTCTGTTTATATTAATAAAAATGCCTCTTTACAAAGGTGTTCCTGAGCACGGCCTGTAACAAGGTCTCGGCTCCTCTTCTTCTCTCTTCTCGCATACCCCTCTCTCAACTCTCTCTCAACTTCCTACTAAATATATACCATTCATCTTTTTACATGAGGGGGCTCTTCGAGCTCTTCCCTCCAACCTACCTACTCTATTCAATTACATTGAATGGGCTGTCTAGTCCAGCATCAGATCTAGATCTCAGCCTTACAAAACATTAAAGGCCTATCTACCTAATGCCTGCATAAAGGCATGGCTCTATGGCTCAACAACCTAGACATTTAATTACATTCAATTACAAAATTGAAGATGAGGGCTGCACCTCTCTTCAGCCTTTGAATGCATGCGCTTGACATGGCTGGCTGGCTAGCTGGCTGACGTGGAGAGATGCTTCTGCATCATACTCCTCAGCTGCAATATCATGAGCTCCTGCTCATGAGCTTCCCATCTCAGCTGTTGAAATCCTCCTGGATCCCAAATCATTCTTTGGAGCTGTTCATCTGCTCCATCTTCCTGCTGCTGCTGCTGCTGCTTCCTTCCTTCTGCTCAGCCTCTCCTTGCTGACAGTTTCTGTTGACCGGATCATCAACTTCCTGATCATGTCGATCACTCCATCCAACTGCTCTAATGGATGGCTCTGTTCATGCAGTCTCCTCAGTTGCAAATGTTTTTGGCACATGGGCAGATCACTATGATCTCCTATGCCTTGTTCATCATCTGCTTCCAACCTCACCTGTTGGATGTGCATGCTCTGCACCTTCACCCTTCTCTCCAGGGCTTCTACCTGTTCCCATAGATCAACAAAACAAATGTTGTCTGCCTCTTCTTCTTATTCTGCTGCAGACTCCCAGGTTGCAGTCTTTTCAGTCTCCTGGCTGAAAGTGTCGAGCCACTCCTTAGAATGCTCATTTTCTCCTTCTGCTTCCTTTGCTGTCAGCTTCAGTGCTACAACTTCCTCAGCTTCCTGGCTGAATATGTTGAGCCATTCCTCAGAATGCTCATCATCTTCTTCTTCTGCTTGGGAAGCTTCCAAAGTCTGCTCCAATTCTTTATTGACAGTCACAACTGACTGTTCTTCTGCTGTTGCTGCTTCATATGCAACACAGACTTCTACCTTCTATGAGCTAAGTGGTAGGGGTATTTCAATTCCCCCAATCATTAGAAGATTCCTCAGATCCTCCTCCTTTGTCAGCTGCACCTGCTGATCCAAACTCATCTCTGAGCTCATCTGCCCTGTTAGTTCCTCAAGATGATTCCAACTCACCGCTGAGTTTATGAGACCCTCAAATAGTCTCATCTGCTCATCCCTGCCCACCTGGCAATATGAGATGCTTCTACTACCCTCCTGGCAGTCTTCGAGATCCTGCAGTGACCTCATATCATTGCCCAGCTGGCAATGTGAAATTCCTTGGCTGTCCTCCTGATAGTCCCTGAGATCCCACAATGATCTAAATTCGTTGCCCACCTGACAAACTGGAATTTCCTCCCTGCCCTCCTGGCAGTTCTCGAGATCCTCAACTGATCCCATTTTATTCTATTTACTGAGAATTTTCCCAGTCTCTAGTTCACATATCTGAACCATCTCCTTAGGTCTGTCGAGGTTTTCAGCATGCCTCAACCATCCTTTCAACAACCTACACTGTCTTCTAGCCATCAACTCTTTGACTGGCCATTCTACCTTCGGTTTCTTCATGGGCCATTCATATACTCACCTTGGCTTGTTATTCTGCCGCATCTGCAATTCAAGCTCTTCCATTCTTGCCCTGATGTCGGCAAGTTCTTTTCCCCTTTCGGCTGTGCTCATCAGCGTCGGGGTTTTCCCCACAGCATACCTATGGCCTTCAGTAGCCATGGTGTTGTCTCTGTCTGCTCTCCTAGAAAACCTGCTGCTCACTCTGCAAAACTGAGTGTCTCATCTTCTCCTACAGTCCTCCAGACTATCTTCTCGATTGATGCCTACCCACGAACAATCACCATAGAATCTCCAACGCTCTGTTTTCCTTTACCTTCTCGCTTCACCTGAAATATACAGATGAAATCAAGCTCTGATACCAAAACTGACGCAATAAGACACGACCACCACCTCGCACTCCTGCTCACAGGATCGATCAATCATTTCATGAGCCGAAGCGACTCTTTTGATCCCCTTACTGGAATCTCTGCTTGAACCCGATCCACAGGTCCTTAATTTCCCACACGGTCTTCTACGCTTGACCGTGATCTTCCCCAACTCAATTTCGGGTTTCGGTTTTTCGTGATCCCCGATGTCACGAACCTCTATCCCCGTGATCTCCCGATCACCGAATCTCTGAAATGCCAAAACGATTTTCCCCGCCTTAGCCCCTCCTGGCTAGGCTCTGGTCCACACGACCTCCTTTCACATGACCTCCGTCTTACCCCCTTTTGGGAATTTTCCCGAGCTCTCGGATTTACGCCACGCGTCCCCTTAATATGGATGGCCCTGGTTTAACCTCAGGATTTCGAGACTTTCGATGCCACGATGACACAATTTCCTTGTCAACTTAAAACCCCGGTCGCCGAAATACCGACAGGTCGCTCGATCAAACTCCACTCAAACTCCACTCAAATGACATATAATGTTGTAGAGGATTTGAGTAAATTAAGGATAACCCTGCCCTTTATGGAAGTGGTAAAGATTCCCCAATACATAAAGAACATTTTAAATTGGTTGGATGATCCATATGAAAGAGAAGAAGCTGTTGTTACCAGTCCAAAACAAATCCCTAGCCAGTCAACTGCCAAGCTAAGAGGTAAAATTCCTCCCTTTTACATTTCTATTGAAAACCATGATGTTGCACTGCATAATTGTTTAGTTGAAACTGGCGCGAAAAAAAATATCATGCCATTGGCGGTCATGGAGGCATTGGGCATGAGTTGCATTAAGTATTATGAATCCAGTGAAATTATATATGAAATTGATTCTAGAAAAGTGACAACTTATAGAGAAATCAAAGACTTTTATGCTTGGATTACAGAAACCCCCCATATCATTACAGTTTTCAATATTATTGTGGTAGACCTTCCTCCAACATATGGAGTTGTTCTGGGAAGAGACTGGACATCTATGATTGGAGGATATATAATGAACGATGGAAGTTGTATGATGCTTCCAGGAAAAGAAGGAGCAATGATTAAAGTTCCTCGTGAACCTAGAAAACCCTTCTCCTTCAAAAATAAGGACAATGAATTGATGGAGGATTATGTATATGCCATGATTGGAAACTATGCTATCCTAGACATAGAGAA
Source organism: Picea engelmannii (assembly GCA_009831015.1). Taxonomy (NCBI): domain Eukaryota; kingdom Viridiplantae; phylum Streptophyta; class Pinopsida; order Pinales; family Pinaceae; genus Picea; species Picea engelmannii. The sequence goes on along the minus strand of ML792319.1, from coordinate 333,777 downwards.
TAATGAAAGTATAGAGAAATTGCAAGACACGATGAATCGAGAATATCCATTTGAAGGGTATTGGAGGATGTCATTTGATGGATCCTGTTCAAGCTCTGGAAATGGAGTTGGAATTGTTCTTATGAGTCCAAGTAAGATTATGCATCCACATGCGATTATAATGGAGTTTTCATGCACTAATAACAAAGAAAAGTATGAAGCTTTGGTTCAGGGGATGATCCTTGCACATGAAATGAAAATAGAACATCTAATTGTAACTAGCGACTCAAAGTTGGTCATCAATCAGGTGACTCAAAGGTATAAAATAAAAAATGAAACAATTAAGTTGTATTTCAAAAGAGTTAATGAATTGATGGAATCTTTTAGTTCCTTCAATATTTCTTTTATTCCAAGGGACAAAAATCACAAGGAAGATTCACTAGCCTTGGTAACCTCATTATCAACCCAGATGATACCCAAAGCAAAACGTCTTTCCAAGTAGAAAGGGATTTTTGACTATTCGTACCCGATAACATTGAGTACTTGCAAGTGTCTGAGAACGATGAACAACTAGATTTTGTTTTGTTAAATGATGATGATGATGAAGACGATCACTTGTCTTCTATCCCCAAAGATTGTTTAGAATTTGAATCTTTTTTTATGAAAGATGATCACGCTAAGAATCTCTTTGAAGAAGTTTCAGTTCAAAAAGTGCAAGAAACGAGAAAATTCAATATTGGAATTGACAGTTCCCCGAAATATGTCAACTTGGGAGTTGATTGCACCATTGAGGAAGTTGATCAATATGTTTCCTTGTTCAAAGAATACATCGATGTGTTCTCTTGGACTTATAATTATTTAAAATATTACAATAAAACTATATTCCAACATGTCATTCCTTTGAGGGAAGAAGCAAAGCCAGTGAAGTAAAAAATAAGGATGATGAATCCCAAGCTGAAACATCTGGTAAAGATTGAATTGGAGAAACTAAAGAAGGCAGGAATAATTTATCCCATTAGAAACTCAGACTGGCTTTCAAATCCTGTGATTGTAATAAAAAAGAAAGGGTAAATCCGGATGTGTGTTGACTTCAGAGACCTTAACAAAGCAAGCATAAAAGATAAATTTCCTTTGTGTAATATGGAGTTCCTTCTCCAACAAGTTACTGGATCGACTTGCATGTCCATGTTGGATGTTTTTTCTGGATATAACCAGGTCTTGGTGGTTGGGGAAGACAACATTTATCACACCTTGGGAGACATATGAATATTATAGAATGCCCTTTGGTTTGAAGAACGTTGGAGACATATTCCAGAGGGCCATGGATTATGCATTCAACACGTTGATAGGAAATTTTATGGTAGACTATCAGGATGACTTGAAAGTGCATTCAAAGAAAAGGGATGATCATGTCCATCATTTGATAAAGGTTTTTGAAAGATGTAGATTATATGGTGTCTCTTTGAAACCAAAGAAATTGTTGTTCGCCGTGACTCAAGGAAAACTGTTGGGCCATATTGTATGCAAGGAAGGGATTTACATAGATCCAGAAAGAATTAAAGAAATAAACGAGCTCAACCCCCCGACATCCAAAAAGGGAGTCCACTAATTTTTTGACAAGATCAATTTTGTGCGAAGATTTGTTCCTGATTATGCAAGTATCGTGAAGCCAATAAATTTGTTTCTGAAAAAGGAGCAAAGGTTCGAATGGACAATGAATACTCAAGAGGCGTTCAATAATATCAAAGGATAAATCACCACTGCTCCTATCCTCATTAGTCCAGACTGTCAAAGATATTTCATCATCTATTCATTTTCTACAGAGACAGTTGTTGCATCCGTTCTTACTGAAAATAATATCAAAGGAGAAGAACTCCCAATAAGTTTCATGAGAAAAAACCTACATGACTATGAATTGAGGTATTTAGAACTGGAGAAGCAGGTCTTGGATCTTGTAAAAGCAGTAGCACACTTTCAGATGTACATTTTAACTCCCATGTTATTTATTATGTTCCCTCATCACCAGTGAATATGCTTCTGAATCAATAGTTGAGAGAAGGAAAATGGGATAACTGGTTGGAAAAGATACAAGAATATGATACCAAGATTAAACATTTAAAAACTATCAAAGGACAAGGTTTATGTAATCTCATCATGTATGGTGATATGGTAGATGGAATGATTTCAATTTCAGTCAGAGAACCATTGGATGATTCAAAATGGTACATATATATTATATTCTACTTAAGACCCGGGCAATTTCCTGTCACCATGAACCCTAAGGAGAGAAGAAAACTGAAGATGAAGGTGAATCAATATGTGTTGATTGCTGACATACTTTTCAAAAGAAATTATGATGGTATACTACTGATATGTGTTGATGAAAATCAAGCCCAATAAATAATAAGAGAATTCCATGAGGGAATATGCGGTGGACACTTTGCACCTACTGCAACTACCCACAAGATAATAAGAGCAGGATTCTATTGGCCATCGATTTTCAGAGACTCATATGCCACAATAAGGAAGTGTTTTCCATGTCAACAATTTTCAGGAAAAATGAAGAGATCCGCTATGCCTTTGTGGCCCATAATTGTATAACAACCATTCTCCCAATGGGGACTTGATGTTGTCAGGCCAATTAATCCAAAGTATAGAAAGGAGCATATATACATTGTGACATATACATATTACTTCACGAAATGGTCGGAAGCGATTGCATTAAAGAAGGTTGATGCTGAAGAACTAATTAAATTCCTCAAAGACAATATTCTATCAAGATTTGGTGTCCCAAATAAATTTATCACAAACAATGGTTCAATTTTCATTGGGTCGAAGTTTATGGAGTTTTGCGGAGAATATGGAATCATCATGGGTCAATCATCAAATTATTATCCACAAGGTAATGACCTTGCTAAATCCACTAACAAAACACTTGTTCAGATACTAAAGAAAACCATTGACAAGAATCAAAGGAATTGGCATCTAAAGCTGACAGATGCATTATGGGAAAGAACAATGACTCTGAAGGATAGCACTGGGATGTATCCATATCTATTGGTTTATGGGAAAGAAGCAAAAATTCCAATTAGCCTCGAGCTCAATGCGTTGATTTCTACAGTTAATACTGAAGATACAGAAGACACTTCACCCATCTAAAGGAGAACCAATTAGTTGTTGAAGTTGGAATAAGAACGAAGAAAAGCCATGAATAGAAATTCTCATAGGAAACAGAGCGTCAAAAGATATTTTGATTAGAGCACAAATGTAAATAATTTCCATAACGGAGAGTTGGTGCTACTTTGGAACAAGGCCAAGGAGAAACCATCCATGCATACAAAGTTCGAAGCACTCTGGATCGGACGATACGTTGTCGAGAAGATCTTGGGTTTTAACTCCTATATGCTCTAAGACATGAAGGGTAAAATATTAATGCTACCTATCAACGGGAAAAATTTGAAAGGTTTCTTCTCTTAAGATTTTCTCATTCTCATTTTACATAATTTTATTTTTTCAGTTTGTATATTCTTACTTTGACTCCATAGCCCAATGGGCGGAAGCACTTGGTCATGAAAAGATCTGGATTCTTGACAACCCACAGGGGGTTATCATCCCACAATTGGAGCTAGTTGTTGAGATCAATTCCTGCTTTCGAAATTCCCGCCCCCTTCTCTATTTTCCAAACTTCTTTTGTCCATTTCTTTTCCCTCTTCTATACTTGCCCAAATTCCCCTTTTCTTTTTTCCCTTCTATTCTCCCTTTCTAGTTCTTATACTTAGTTGTTTTTCCAAAACAGTGGGTTTGTGGGTTGGTGGACTCACGGATCCTCATCTCCATACACACTCTCACATCATGAATCCAACCAACCACCACATTATTCTATACTTAGCCGTTTATGCAGTCGCAGGTTCCCAGGTTGGTGGGTTTCAAGATTTCATATCCCTTTTTCTGTGACATACATTTTGTACCCAAACAATCCGCGATCTACATTTTGACCATTGGACCCCCCAAATCTTAAGTACCTCATCTCTCCTACATTGAGTCCAACCGACTGTTTTACAAGACTTAGCCAATTCTCAACCTTCTGCAATAACGGGTTGGTAGGTTCTCGGGTTCACAAAAGTCCCAAAATGCTATTTTCTCTCGTCCATCCCCGCCATCTTCACGCTATTCCAAATACAAATTTAGTATGGTTTAATGCTAACAAATCATCACGTAGGTCCCGTAAATATTGTCATTAATAAGCGAAGGGCTCGAGGAGATTTCTTATTAAACCACATTAAATCACGATTTGCGGAAGATTATATTATATCTCTAAGCGCTCATTTCAAATATTATCTGGATCAAAGGAACGCTCTCGTCAAATTATGGAAATAGCAGCTCGACAATAGTTCTGTAGAGATACTTTGAACATTTTTGGATGAGAGGACCAACACTTTTGGTCTAGAGCGTACTCTTATTATTCATCCCCTTCTGCTAAGAAGGAAGTAATTTGGACGTTTAGAATTTCTCGTGCAGGTTGTGTTCCTGAAGTTTTTGACTGCAAGTAACTGGTTACCTAGTGCGCTGAGTAGTATATACCAAGTCAGCGGATGATTCAACTCCAAGACCATTCTCCTGTCTCTCTTTCACCTCTAGTATTCCATAAAATGTTGAAACTACCAAATCCAACTGGTACCCATTGGTATTAAAGTTTCCAACATGTTAGAGCTAAAGAGAAGAGAGGAGGACCTTCCCTCTCCAAGTCAGATCAAGCAGCTGAATGCCTATTGGAAAGAGAAAACAAATAACTTCAACAACATCGTTCAGGCGTGAAACCAAGCCATAACAAGGAGAGAATATCTATTCAAAAGTCTCATGGAGGTGGACCTAGTCGGAAGCACTAACAAAGTCCAAGATCCCAAGTTGATCCTCAACTCGTTGTTCCTAACAAAAAAACAGTTAGATGAGAAAGTTGATATTTTTAAAGGATTGTCAATTGAAAAATTCTATGGAATAATTGAATATGAATGACGAGAGCCAAGGTCTCATACGACGGGCGGTGATGACACATATCATGAGTAGAGTATAGCGGAGGAGACAAGTGGTGGGTGCGTGTCGCTCTGGCAGAGTCCACGTAACGTTGACCTCTCACGTAAGAAGGAGAATGAGGGCTCAACACCTCAACTAGCGAAGTTGTGAGTGGTGCTAGTGTTTGGCCTAGCCTATGGTTATATGTAGCAGGCACGAGTGAGGAGGGAGACATACCCATATCGTATCTTGGGTATTGGTGTTTGGAGAAAGGGGAGTCGAGAATCGTGACTCCCAACTCGCGAGTTGCGAAAGGCGCTTGCGCTAAGGCCAGGTTGTGGTCGTTTGGAGGAGGATATGGGAAGGGAGGGTCTGCGCTAGGCCCCATAGACGTATCGAGGATTCAATCCCTCGAAGAAAAAGACAAAAAGACAAAAAAAAACTAGGTTGCCGTAGTGGGTGTGTGACAATAGGAAAAGTTGGGGATCGTTTAAGATAAAGAGAGGATTGAATCTTTGTTATAATTGCAGAAGACCGAGACATCTTGCTAAGGAATTCCCTGGTAGGGGTCCTACTTATCTTTGTTGTAAATATGTTGGTCATAAAGTTTTGGATTGCTCTAGAATGATTGCTAAGGTTGAAAAGATGAACATGAGACAAGAAAACTTTGAAGAAGGTCAAGAGACTAAGACTGTGCTAGAGCACCAGAAAGAAGCAGAGGCTATATTATTGCAGATGAAAGAAACACTTAATGATCATAGATACATCAGTTTACCAGAGATCTTAAAAGAGAAGTAGTGCATCAAAACAAGAATAGGAGACTTCGACATAGACTGTGTTTTGGATGAAGAAACACAAGTGGACATTATGACAGAAAGTACTTGGGAAAATTTGGGAAAGCCTGCTATGATTCCTTATTTGGGAGGGATAGGATTGTTTAAAGGAAAGATGATAACCCTATGTGGAGTACTTACTCATGTACCTAAGATTTCCCATGGAACATCGACAGAAGAAGACTTTAAGGTCATTAAGTTTATTGACAACACTGTGCCTTTTGCACTAATGTTAGGAAAACCCTGGATTGATAAAGATTAGACCCGAAGGAAAGAAGAGAAGTGCTATAGTGGGAAAACCCCTCTACGAACTACACCAGTGTTCTAAAATGTAGGCAGAGATAACCGTCTAAAGTCTCCTACTTTTTATCAACTATCCCAACATTACCCCACAATCACACATAAAAGACAAAGTATATGGATCTGGTGGATCCGATAGGCATACCTTAAACTCCATGTCCGTTGTCGATCCCTTTGTGCTCGGTTGTTTCCTGACTGCAAGTCTCCTCCCAAGGCTGACCTGCATTCACCAAAAGACAAACAAGAAACTACAAGCATGCATTCTACATATGGATTAGTGGGTTAGACATCATAATCAAGAAATGTAAACAAATCATAAAAATTTAAGACGTCATTTGGTGGGACGGAAAAAGTATTTCTTTATATTAATCTCACAAAAGTCACTTACAACATGAGATTGACACTGCTCCTAGAAATCGGTCCTGGGATCCTCTTCGCAATGCACCAACTACTTCCACGTCTCCTTCTCCTCTTTAGTTCTCTCTAGGGAAATGGCAAGGGATTGCAATGGAGGAAAAGGGAATTCTGGCTCAAACTCACAATGTGGTTGCCGAATGTTGGGGCAAAGGGGGAATACGAAAATGGGCAGAGTTTCTATTGTCTCGTGCTTTTTTTGGAATGGGGCCCCAACAAATTCTTTTATAGGCCAAAGGAGCTAATGATTGGGGTGACTGGATATGGGCAGTCAAACGATTAAGTAACGGCCCAGAAACCCGCATCCCTTTGAAATTTTCATTTTTTGCGATATTCTGTGAGTGTACGCGGGTTGTAGTGGTGCAACAAGCATGTGTATGCGGGCAATAGTGGTGCAGGGTGCGTACACCTTCAAAACAATGGTTTTTTAGAAGAGCTTGTTCAGTGATGGCTTGGAAAAGATAGCAAATAAGGTGGCCTGAAGCCAGGTATGCATGTCTAGTGCAATTTAGGGTTATAATAGATGCCCCCTAAGGTGTGAGGTTAGAAGAGAATCTGATGGCCGAAATACATTACAAATCTTCACCAATGTATGGAGTGAGTGAGCCCAGGGACCAGAGTTCAGGAGGTGCCATCTGCAAAATAAAAATTTGTCTCATCGAGGCAGGCATACCCATACTCAGGATGAAATAAAATCATGGCTGCTAATCAAATACACTATAGATCCATGTCATATAACTATATAAAGTGTATCTACGAACAATACATAGCGAATCTACATCTCAAAATCAAAAGATATACATGTATAGTATCCATCTTCAAGAAGCCAAAGATGCCCGATGGTTGGAGATGAGGTTTTCAAAGCTCGAGCAATAACTTCAAAATCTTCAAACTCGGGTAGGAGTGTAATATCAGTGTATGACTTCACTACTGAGAAGTCTTTGATGGCTTGTCGGGAACAGACAAGAGGATCTCGATGATCAGGCAGAGAACTTCATTGATTTCAAACAAGGACTTGATTGGTATTTCAGGGTGGCTGAGCATGAGAACAAGAGACAAACTATAGAAGGGTCGACTCAAGTTTAGTAAAAATTCCCTTGGATGAAAGCACAACAAAATATGAGACTCAGGCAGCATGGAATTAACATAAGTTCATGATGCAGGAGGCAACGCGAACTCTCCAGATGTTTGGAAGGATAACCAAACGGAGGAGGACACATCTCTATGTAGCAAGAAAAACTTCCTAAGGTCATATTGAATCCTAGAGATTGACTAACAAATGGAAGGATGTGCTTTGTCCAAGGGCGACTCATTGTGCTGTCAACAAAAATAAAATACTTTTCCCTTCCTCTTTTTGGGGTATATTTGATTTTTTTTTTGTCTTTTTCAATAATTTTGGGAGGGGTTTGAAAAATAATAAAAAAATGTTATGTTATAAAGGAGGAACGAGTGTCGCAAACAAAAGGACACTCGGAAAAATTCCTCCAGGGGTCAAGGTGTCAAGACGCATAGGCAAAGTGGTACAAGGCTTACGTATAAGGCATGCTTCAGATGGTTCAGTTGAGAGAAACATGGAGCCAACATTAGGCCAAAGATGTGGGAATGCAAGTGTGATTAATAAGACACAATGATAACGTCCTTCGATGTAATTTTAACGAGCCCATAGAAGGTAAGCTCGACATTTTTTTTTTTCATTTTTAGAGAGTTTGAAAAAGCGTAAAAGGAGACTCCATTGGGGTACCTTTTTCAAAGGTAGTCTAGTCGGTTCGAAAAAGGGGTAAACTAGCATCAAACAGATGTCTATTCAAAATCATTTTAATGAGTGTGACAAAGAAAATATCACTTGACAATATTTTCATATTCAAGGAGTCTGAAAAGAGCTTAACTATGGACTCCGTAGGGGATGTTCTTCTGGACCAATTTAACGAGTGTGAAGAGACAAGGTCACTCGACAATATTTTCAATTTTAGGGAGTCTAAAAAGAGCTTAACTATGGACTTCGTGGGGGTTCCTTTTTCATAAATTTAGTTCCTTAGGCTCGAAAAAGGGTTAAAATTATACCTGAGAATACTCTTCTAGCGAACCGAAGTTCCTAGAGTATACCTTTGTTCGTACAATTGACCATCTAGACCGAAAAAGGGGTAAACTACCGCCGGACATATGTGCTTTCAAGTTTTAGTTTGGCGAGCGTGAAGGACAACAAGATCGCTCGAAAATATTTTCATGTTTATAGAGTCTGAAAAGGGATTAAAGAAGACTCAAGGGGGCTACTTCTCATGTATAAAACTAGTTTAGGTAGAGCCCACTACTAGGCTCAGACCAAGAGTCTCTTCGATAGTCAACTTGTAAAGTCTCCCAAAAGGAAAGAAAACACAAACCATGATCTAAGTCCTCCCGCAGTATAGAAACCGTAGTCATGGCTTCAAGGATAGCCTCATTTGAAGGCAATTCAAAATCCGAGAAATCATGCAAACGAGGGTTGACAGTCCCAAAGGGTGAAGTAAAATGACCATATTCCATATGACGATGGAGGCTCTGGCCAGGACTGGTAGAGTCTATTAGAGAAGAATCAAATGAATGAGGGCTGGAGTATCTACAAACAACAAGATTAGACTCAGAAGGAGACTCAAGATCACTTGGACCAAGAGGGGGAAGCAAGGGCTCCCATGCCCCCATTGGATAAACCAATGGATCAATTGTTGATACCAAGTCTCGAGAAGGTAAAAATGATTGCATAGGTTCCTTCTCAGAAGCAACTGAACACCGAGGGTAAGATGCCACATAATTAACCCGTGGCGGGGTAGAGTCTACACGAAAACTAGGAACATGTAAAGGGGTATTCTAAAATAATGCCAAATTAGGATGGTGATTATCAGATGCTAGCTGGTCAATAGTGACAATGCTTCCATTGTGAGGGAAATGCATCACCCGGAAGAGCGTAGACACCACAACATTCATAGCATATACATAATCATGCCCGAGAAGCATATTAAAATCTAACAGGCCTTGCACCACTATAAAATCAACAAGGACAATCTTCCCACCCAACGAGATAGGAAACTGAGGAAGAATCCCCAAATATTCACTAGGACGTCTGTCAAAAGCAAACAACTCATGTGAAGAAAACACAAACTCGGGAGATCCCAAGACTTTCCAAACTGAGGAGGATAAAATACTTGCAGAGGCTCCTTCATCCACAATACATCAATAAATGTTTGTTGAATTAACTTCAACCCTTATTTGAAAAGGTGCAGAAGAAAGAAGACGAGGCTCAACAAGATCATTCCAATCAAAGGAAACCATCCTAGGGCTTGGAGGGGGTGTGCTCGGAATGAGTGGAATGCCCTTTTTTTCTGAAAGTACTGAACTGGAAATGCTAAAAACATAGTCAGTAGACACTTCACTCCCCAAGAGAGGAGTGGGATCAACCCATGACTGCATCGACATGACCACTTTCTCAACCAATGGATGAATAGGCCGAGAGACTACATGGTCTAAAGGCACCTCACCCCCCAAAAGAGTAGTGGGATCAACCAATGACTGCATCAACATGACCACTTTTTCAACCAATTGCTGAATAGGCCGAGAGACTAAATGGTCTAAAGGCACCTCACCCCCCCAAAAAGGAGTGGGATTAGCTGATGACTACATCGACAAGACCACTTTCTCAACCAATGGTTGAATAGGCTGAGAGACTACATGGTCTAAAGGCACCTCACCCCCCAAAAGAGGAGTGAGATCAGTCGATGACTGCATCGACATGACCACTTTCTCAACCAATGGTTGAATAGGCTGAGAGGAAACCTTAGAAGACTCAGAATCAGAAGAGATTGTAGAAAGGGACCATAATCTTCGTACCTTTGGAAGGCCAGAGCATAAATGAGTAAGGTGATCTCCCTTGCAAAGCTTACAAGGGAACTTAGGCTTACGTCCTATCTGTCTAGGTTTCTCAACAGAATCAATGCCCCCATCATGACTGGAAGTGGCTAGTTTCACATCTCCAACATGACTTCCATAGGTTGGTGATGGGTCGATAACATGACTCACAGAGGCTACAAACCCATTACCAGTATGACTAGCAGTGACTAGACTTTTTCCCCCAGCATGAGTTGCAGAGGTTGGGTGCTTTCCCCTAGCATGACTTGCAGAGCCTGGGTGTTGGTATTCAATGTGACTTGTAGAGGTTTTTGACCTATCTCCAACATGACTCGCAGAGGTTGGTGATTTCTTCTTCCTATTCTTCCTCTTTCTACTTCGTTTAGACTTTCAGTTACTAGTAATTGTACTTTCACCCGAGGCGGGAGAAGGAGGAGGAGAAGTTTTTGCTGATGATGTAACATCAACATGGTGCCCATGACATAAGGTGCTTAACTGAGAAGCATCAAGAGAATTTAGGACATTTGGAGTGGTGCCCAACCAAACTGATAGTCCCACATTCAACCCAGGAATGTACAAAGTGGCCATCAAAGGGACACCAACATTTCCGAAGAAAGGAAAAGCAGAATGATCCCCTTGTGAAGGGATTCCTTGGTTGGTATCATTGGTAACTTTAGCCATGAATATCCTATGCACAGGTTCTCCCCTTGCAGGATCGTTCAATTCCGTAAAAGTCTCACACACTGACTCCGATGAACTAGTGGTATCAAAACAATGCCTATAAAGAGGCGACTCCTCACGACCGACAGAGTGGGTGGTCTACCACCTTAGGTTAGAGACCCAAAGAAATAGCTAACTAACTCACTATGGAAAACTAAGGAGAACAAAGCATACACTAAAAGCTCCTAAAGGAAAATCAAGCAGACACTATCTAGTAGGAAGAACAGTTACACTAGACAACACTAGAGAAACTTATAGGTAAAAGTGCAACTCGAATACGGAAGCACCCTCCAGGTATACTCTAAAAAGCGTGGCCTGATGTCTACCCTAGGTACTGTGGTATACCCCCACAGTCACCTATGTAAGTCGTTAAGATAAAGACAACTAGGTTGCCAGCGCGCGAACAATCAGCAGGCGGGTACAGTCGACAGTCAGGTGGACCGCAATGAGCAGGGTATCAAGCCTGAAACCTATAAAGGGTGTTGAAAGAAAGTGTTCCAAAAGACGACTGAGGAACTCAAACATATTCGAAACCCACAAAGCTTCGTGGAAAATGTGATCAACGAAATCCCAAGATAAGCCCTCTATATGCGTTCCCCACTACGCTTGGTCCGGTTTTGGAGGGGTTATCTCTGCTACCTTTCCACACATGACCTCGTGTTTATCCCCAGTGTTAGAGGGGGATCCTAGATAAATTTCACATTTACTGGACTTTCAAGCACTCCCTAGCACATACTCTTATGTTTGTTTTTGTAGCCTTGAAGACTTTCCTCTCCAATCCTAAATCAAAGCTCTAGCCTAGACTAAATTGATGGACCCTACAAACACAAAGTGTAATGATTTTTAATTGAGCATTAATTTTAGTGGTTGTCTTAAGTCAAAAGGAACGAAAGTGAAACCAATGATGCTTTTAAGAGACGAAAGAGAAGAGAATAAGATGATATTGAAAACAAATCACTCCTTCACAAATAAAGATTTTCCAAATTAAAACTCTTTCACCAAACTTTTCGTAACTACTTTTCTCAGATATTTGAAAAGAAAAACTTAAAACAAGATTTCGCTCGACTACAAGCTACTTAATGTCCTAAGTATTCAAGTAAAGAACTTAAGAAAACTTTCTTTTTCCTTGATAAATGAAGCAACTAACCTAAACTACTTTACCAAACAAAGAAATGGAAGATTTTTTTTTATTGTTTTATGCTTCAAAAACAAGAAATTTGAAAATGAATTCTTTTCTTTTCTTCTAAAGAAAAAAAGGGAAAAATGTCAACAAGAGAAGAGCAAGAAATGACTTCTGGCCCAATCACAGATTGCAGGGAGTCACTGACAATACCAAATAGGCATATCAAAGCAGACTCACAAACTTGTAGAAAAACCCTATTAAAGAAAACACAAGAAATCTTTTGATGAAAAGAAAGATATGCTGAGGTCAGACCTAGGCTATAGACTACTATAAAAGAGACCAAGGCTAGATCAAGAAGACCCCTGAGAAGTATGACTTCTGACAGGGAAGAGGATGACTTCCTCTTCTTTCCAAAATATCTTCTCAACACAGACACACTACTGACACTTCAACAACCAACATATGTACGCGGGCTGTCTAAAGGTAGGGAGTGTATGTACGCGTGCAGGCCCACTACAGGAAGTGTACACCTCTGTAACTCAGAAAAATGAAAAAAAAAGAAGTCAAGCATAGGTATGGAGTACTGGTATGGAAGACCATAATCCCTTAAAGACACAAAAGCTTACAGAAACTCAAAAAACATTAAATAAGCTGATTGAAAATACCCAAAAAGAATATCCCCAAAGACCCTAGAGGCTTTCCCCAGTACGGTCGCAAATTCTGCTATAGTGGGAAAAACCCTCTATGGACTACACCAGGGTTCTAAAATGTAGGCAGAGCTAACTGTCTAAATTCTCCTACTTTTTATCAACTATCCCGACATTACCCCACAATCATACATAAAAGACAAAGTATAGGGATCCTGTAGGCATACCTTAAAATCTGCGTCCGGTGTTGATCCATTTGTGCTCTGTTGTTTCCCGACTGCAAGTATCCTCCCAAGGCTGACCTGCATTCACCAAAAGACAAACAAGAAACTACAAGCATGCATTCTACATGTGGATTAGTGGGTTAGACATCATAATCAAGAAATGTAAACAAATCATAAAGATTTAAGACGTCATTTGGTGGGACGAAAAAAGTACTTCTTTATATTAATCTCACAAAAGTCACTTACAACATGAGACCGACACTGCTCCTCGAACTCGTTCCTGAGATCCTCTTCGCAATGCACCAACTACTTCCACGTCTCCTTCTCCTCTTCAGTTCTCTCTAGGGAAATGGCAAGGGATTGCAATGGAGGAAAAGGGAATTTTGGCTCAAACTCACAATGTGGTTGTCGAATATTGGGGCAAAGGGGGAATACAGAAATGGGCAGATTTTCTATGCTCTCATTGCTTTTTTGGAATGGGGCCCCAACACCTTCTTTTATAGGCAAAAGGAGATAGTAACGACTGGGGTGACTGGCTATGGGCAGTCAAACGGTTAAGTAACAGCCTAGAAACCTGTATCCCTTTGCAATTTTCATTTTTTGCGATATTCTGTGAGTGTACGCAGGTTGTAGTGGTGCAGCAAGTGTGTGTACATAGACAGTAGTGGTGTAGGGAACATACACCTTCAAAACAATGGTTTTTTAGAAGAGCTCATTCAGTGATGGCTTGACAAAGATAGCAAGTAAGGTGGCCTGATGCCAGGTATGCATGTCTGGTGCAATTTAGGGTTATAACAAGAAGGAAGCCATAAAACAAAAAACGAAAGATTTAAGGGACTTCATAACCAAGAAAATATAACGACTAAGAGAATAAAAAGAGGACAAGTTGAAGCAACTGAGGGCTAGAGACCTAGCTGTTGAAGTTGAAAGAATGCAAGAAGGATTAAAGAACTTATTCATACAAGAGAGAAGAACACCTACTCCAGAAACAGTAAGAGAAGAAGTATTACCCTCGAACCCTGTGAAAGACCCTCAGTAGTGAGAAGCTACTATGCTAAGAGAAGATAAGAACACGAATGGAAAGAGGAATCCAGAGACACATATCACAGGAAAGAAAGAAAGCAATCTCAGTAAGAAGAAAGCAAAGCTAGAAAAATTGCAGGAGGTTCCAGAGAAGACTTCACAGAATGCTGTCTTGCAGAACTTGAACTTCGCCAAAATAGAAAAATAACGCAGACTGGCACTTCACCACGACGAAGAAATATGACCGTTGGAGGCGTCCTGACCATTAGAACGACTCTCTGGAACGATCCGAAATGCAGTTATTTTTGGAAAGACCACCATTTGACCATTGGGACCACACCATAATGGATGGATTGAGGCATTCGTGCTCATTGGAGGAATCCATTACGATGTTGTCTATTTAGTCTATCACATGTCTCACTGGGGACACTTTTGCAAATTGTGATTATCCAAGCCCACATAGAACTGATAGCTATTGCACTGTTCTTATTGAGACTTCACCATCCGCTTTACTTACCTTGAGTGTTTGTTCTCCTACTTGAGATATTTTATCACCCGCGTGTATGTCGGGCGAACGCAACGCAGTAGAGAAGTTTGTGGAGGAGATCCTGATAAACCTTATGGCTGAGAAGGTCATGTTCATAGGAGTACAAGCCTCATCGACGAGAGGATTGGAAGCATCCCCATCGACTACACCTCTATCTGGACCATCCCGAACCGCAACAGAGAAATGAAGCAAGCACCGTGACGACCTGACAAATGTGAAGCTCATTCTGTCTATATTGCCTAAATACATCCCACCTTTGGCTGGAGCGGTTAGTTGTGGTAGCGTCCCAAGAGATTTCGACTATACCCTAATCACTGCGTACCTCCCAATGGGGATACATGCAGTTGGACTGCAGTTGGGACAGATTCTGACACTCAAGATCAATGATTTCAACTTAGGAGTTCACAAGAATTATGGAATGATCGCACCACATAGATACTTGACAAAGATGACTGGAAAGAAGCCTAAGATAGTTCCCCAGCCATGGACCATGTGTTAGCACAATATTGGTTAAGGTGCCAAGTGTTAAGTGACACCAGCAGTCAAGAAGAGCATAACCCTTGTTGGCCCTTGACCAAGTTTTGAGGAATATTTGGTCATAATTAACGGCTTTTGGTACTCTGACATCCAGTCGAAGAAGGAGCACCTGGCGAAGAGGATATCGAGGGATCTCTGCCCCTTTTTAGGGATTTTTGGGATTTTTGGGATAATGTAACGGGAAAGGGATGTTGGCCTATGGGTTTACCCACGTTTAGGCCCACTTTTGTATGTATAAATAGATGTATAGACAAAGTAAGGAGGTGAGAAGTTGGATCTATGTGATCGTAGAGTTGTAAGTGTGCTAAGTGCTGATAATGACTGTAAATGCTCTGTGCATATCGCAAGAGGCTAAGTGAAAGATATTGTAGAAGGCTCTGTGCTTTAGCGCAAGGAAGAAGGATCTTGTGAGATACACATATATTCTGTCCTGTGCGAAGTAAGGACTGTTGAAGCTCTGTGTTGTAACTGCTTGGCTGAGATAATAAAGAAGAAGACTTTGTGGACGTATCCCCAGGGTGGGGGTGAACCATAGTAACTCTCTGTATTGTGTTGATGTGTTTGTCTCTCTCTTGCTAAGTGCTTTGATATGTTTAGATATATCTATTGATGCTTTGTTCTTATGAGATATGAATGCATGTTAGATATGATATATAAGATGCTAAGTGATTAATCTATTAGGTATAATCTGTTTATTGTTGCTAGTGCTAGATCTGAGTAATTACTGCGGTGCCCTGTGCTTTCTGCGAAGTGTATTAATGAATGTATGTTAAATAATGACTGATGCTAAGTGCGTTGTAGTAATATAATCACAGATGTGTGTCCCAACTAAGGTTGCAGACACCTGATTCTTGCAACCACCCCTGCCTCTACCTTGGGTGAGACTTCATCTGCTTCGCAGGTGTTGTCGAAAGGGCCGGTAGTTAGGGTTTTGTTGGTGTGCTCTTGAGCGTTGAACCTTGGGTCTGCCCCTATGCGAACAACCCCTAAGAAGAAGCCTACCATTTCTGAGAAGGAAAAGTTTGTTGTGCCAAAGGAAGATCCTCTTTCTACAAGAAAGAGTATGAGGTTGAATATCAGGGTAACTAAATAGTTGATGAAAGGTGAGCCCCATTTTTGAGAATTGTTCCTTTTTGGGAGGGTTAACTGATATGCACATACTATTTCTGCCATCATATAGGCTGCTAAGTGTTTAACTAGCTGGGTTTTGAGTTTTTTCTAAGTTCTAGTTTCTCCTATGGTAAAAGGCACTACCCATTGTATAGTCAAGGCACTTAATTGAAATGGTTTTTTCATCATGAAAGACTACAAATTTCTCTGCACACATTCAAGATTGAAAGCACTGGGTTTTTGGTTATGCTACCCACACTTGCACACAGATGAAACACAAGTGACACTACCCAATATTGGGCATAGAACAGATTTGCACACAGATGCAGCGCAAGTGGTGCTACCTACATGCACTACCTAATATTTGGCAGAAAACGAATTGTGCAAAGTTATTTTACCAGTTTTTAGTCACTAACTTGAAACTTGGATTCTGAACAATTGAAAAGGTATTTTTGAAAACTAGAGGAGGTTTTTGGTCATAACATGCCAAATAGAAAAAAACTCTCTCAGTTTTTCAAAATGTGTGATGGTTTGAGAGATATCAAACATACAAGTGGCGCCACCCAATTGTTTTACAACGACATTGCCTAATTTCTTGTAGCAGTCACAGTTTTGATATTCGCCTTGTTGGGAGGTTTCCACATGTCAAGGAGGGTTCAAATGGATTCTCAAGGATCAGTTAGATGTCAAGGGACACCTGCACCTAAGATTTAGCTCCAGAAAATGCCTCATTCAATGAGGTGGAGACATTTTATTAATGACTTCCAACAAATTCCTGAAAATTAGCAGTTTGTTGGATTTTTGTCTCTTTGATTGTTGCCACCTATTTCCAAGGCTTAGAATCCAATGAAGGAGACAGGATTCGACCTCCTAAGGTTATTTGGATGCTATTTTATATTTAAGTAAGGATATCTCTTGAGGAAAAGGGTGGGATTCATGATCCAAGAGGGGAGAGAGCAAGAGGAGTAGTTTATTTGCTCAATTGTAAGCCTAAGGGCCTATTGTAATTAGAATTTCTACCATTAGAGATTCATGATAGTTTCTTATCAGACTTTGTGTTCTTTGTTATCATTCTATCTTGTCATCTTGCTTGAATAATATTTACAGATTTTGAAGATCAAAAGTTGCCTTTGGTTAACGAATTCATGAGTTGCAAAGGATTTGTGGTAATTGTTTGTTAATCACAGTTTATTTTTCAATCACTCTTCAATCTATATTACAGAAAGGATCTCTGTTATGTGGTTATTATTCTCTTTTTTTACCTTATATTCTTCTATCCATATTTGCATAATCCTTTTGTCTGGTAGGCAACTTGATTGCCTTTGATCTGTAGGATGTTATGACTCCATGCCCAATGGAATGTATTTGCAGCAGTCTGAAGCCCTCCTTTTTACTCTTCTCTTGTTGATCCACCTATTCAAAATATTTTAATCCATTTGCATTTCTATGTTACCAAGCTTACTCTAATTTGCAGTCTAGGAGTGACTCTTGGAGTGATAACACCATGGACATCGCAAGATCAACGATCCTTAATGTCATGAAGATACCACACTTCGACAGACATCAGGAGGTTAGCGCATGCGTTAAACTCCTCCTATCGTGCTTCCATGGCGGGTACCTATGGTTGGATAGGTGCATCACTGTAGATCCGACGCTGATCCACCATCTCAATGGATTGAGCATGCAGGGACTGAACCCTCATGATTTTTTCCCAGGAAAGGTTGTAGATCATGCCCTGGCACAATGAATAAAAGACACCTATGGTGATGTAGAGAAAGGGAAGCGGGGCTACAAGGTAGCCTCCATCCAAAATGGCACAGTGCACCTAGCTTGTCAACTGATAGCAGGAAAGATCATCAGGAAGAACAAACAAATGCAGGTCATGGGGTTCATTGTCAACCTCGTAGGAAAGTGCGTTGAAGGGATGCAGATGAACTGGCCGAGCTTCCTCATCAACCAGTTGGAGCATGATTTCTGCGAAGCACAGGACCAAGGCTACGCATTTCACTTTAGCTGGTTGATGATCCTTGTTGCCTTTTTCTCTTGGGAGATGACAGAGGGAGCGACCTTCCCAGAAGTTGAGCCATCTGAACCACTGGCCACGAGGTTCACCACCTTGTGGTACTCGAGCGATATGGTGAAGTAGTGGCGATCTAACGTTGTCTTCCACACTTACTATCTACAGATCACATGAGCCATTGAGTCATTCCCCCAAATGACTTCGAATACACTCCATCGGTTTAGTCCAATCGTGAAGTTTCGCACAGACAAGCATTTCAGTTACATCACTGCACACAGGGATGAAAGCAAAGAAGAGATAGATTCATATTATAAATTAACCAATGAAGACATGGAGGAGATAACCAAGGAATGGCCGGCTAAATTCCTTGTACCAGTCGAGAAGATAGATCTCTCCAACCCTGACATCATCGGAAGTCCTGTAGTCACCTGAGAAGAATATGATGAACCAAGCAACGCTAGGAATAAGAAGAAGAAGGAAGAAGTGCAGGAAATAGACAACACATCGAAGGAAACTACACCTGATTCACTTAGAGGAGGAGATGACGAAGTAGACCAAGAAGACGATGAAGGGGAATAAGACAAGCAGGAAAAGGGTGAAGTGACACCACCTAAAGATCCTCTTACAGAGGTCGAGACGTCAAAGAAAAGGAAGGTTTCTCCAAAGAAACCCTCAACGCGGAAGAAGTCACGAGCCACTAAACCTCAGTCACAAAACATACTCATGATGGATGATATTGACCTCATCATCGCAGCTATATCAGATACCTCGGAGGACACTTTGTAGCGAAATGAAACCAAATAGGAGACAATGTATGAAGAGATTGAGGTGGAGCTCAAAGGGGTACAACAATCTCTCTATTCGAGCCACGCATTGTCTACTGCATCGTTGTCATCAAGGGGTATAGAAGTGGGAGATGAGCCTACCCAACTATGTATATTAGCAGATGCGACAGAGGCTCGCCTTTGATGAGTACAGGAGGAAAAAGAACAGGCCACAGAGGCCTTGAAGCAAGCAAAGGAGGAATCCCTAGAGAAATATTGGGTTGCATAGCAAGAAAATGATGACCTCCGAGCAAAGTTTGAAGAGGACAGAGAGAAACTCCAGAGAGAGAAAAATCAGTTGCTCATGGAGCATATTGGAGTTAGAGAAGCAGTAACTAGAACACTTCACTCTATGATAGGCCTGGCATAGATGGAAGTAGAGACAACTGAGAGCCAAGTGGGGAAGCTAGCTGAATCCATTCAGCATCTTCAAGCAAGAGTAGAAAACACTTCATAGGAAGTGCAATATCAGAGGGAATAAACTGCCAGGAGTACAATCGAAAGAATCAAGGCATTGGCATTAGAATGTAAGAAATTGAGTGCTCAAAGTGCGCAGACCTATGAGAATCTGGAAGAAGACTTGGAGCTGAGGACATTGGAGTCACAACTCTAGGAGGCGAAGCAACAGGCATCAACAATACAAGCACAGTTGAAGCTAATTTTAGCGGTTGAGAAGATGAAAAGGTCACAGGAGGTGCGCGTAGTTTAGCAATAGGTCAATGCCATCTAGAGTAGAGTCATGGAAGTGACCCAGAGACTCCAGTCGGTGCATGATGAATCCTGCACAGGTTTTCAAGAGATCGAGGGAGAAGGTGCATAGCTGGAACAAGTCGTCACCATAGTGGAACAAAGCTTGGAAGGGCTTGTTACCGAGAAAGTCATCCAGGAGTTCACCGAGCAGGAGGCTCTGGCAAAGAAGCAAGTTGAGGAAGCTCGAGCCAAGATTGAGGCTTTCGAAGCAGATTTTCCTAGATTAGAGTGACTCGGGACAAGTCACAGGTGAGTGTTGGGGGCCTGTTGGCCCTTGACCAAGTTTTGGAGAACCTTGGTCACGTTTGACCATTTTTGGGACTTCAACAGGCTGGTCGAAGACTGTAATATACCAAATATAAAAAGTATGCAGAACAAAAATAAAATGCTAGAAATGGAAGAATAACAACAATATAACCAGAACAATCACCACAATAACATGGAAATGATATAAAAATAACACATAAATAACACTTTGATTATGAGAGCAATGTTCACAGGCCTCTTCGAGGGGGAAACCTCCAGTCGAACATATCTCTATTACAATAATATGCAAGCTATGGTTCTCATACCCTCGAATCCTATTTATACTAAATATATCTATCAAAAGAAGCATATAGAGGAAGATCCTTCTAGAAGCGAAATCTTCTATTAGGTCTTCTTACATTCGACTTATTCTATTTTATTGCAAGGCCTCATTAATATTGACCTTTGTTACATCCGAATATATTGTTCTACCTATGTGTGGGTTAGGACCCTAACATGTCCTCCCCCTTAAAAACAACCTTTTCCTCAAGGCTTGAGATGTGGAAATTGTTGCAGAATGGTAGCTGGTTCCCAAGTGGCATCTGTTGGAGTTGTATCTTTCCACTAGAATAACACTTCCTTGATGGTCCTCTGACGCAGGCGATGCTCATGTTGGTCCAAAACTACTTGTTGCTGTAGCCAAATGGATCCTTCTTCGGCTAACTTGGGAAGGTTGGTTTGAATTTGGCACTTATTTCCAATCACCTTATTTAAGCAGGAAACATGAAAACAGGATGTAGCTTCGAATGACTGGGCAAATCTAACTGATAGGCCACCTGTCCCACACACTTGAGAACAGTATAAGGACCATAATTTTGGGTGCTAGCTTCTGACAATGCTCAGCCTTGAGGGAATTTTTCTTGTAAGGTTGCGGTCAAAGAAACACCTGATCCCCTTCTGCAAATTGATGTTCAGAGCGACCTTGATCTGCTTGTTGCTTCATGCGATTCTGTGCCATGACTAAATTCTTTTTGAGGGTACAGAGAATATCCTCTCGAACTATAAGCGTTTGGTCAACCACCTGGACCTTCGAGACACCATGTAGGTATGAGAGAACTGAAGGTGGATTTTGTCCATATACCTCTTCAAAAGGAGTCATGCGTGTAGCTATATGGTATGAAGTGTTGTACCACCTTTCAACTAGGGGTAACTATTGAGCCCATTGATTTCTCTTTTCTAAGGAAAAATACCTCAAATATGTTTCCAAACACTTGTTGACAACTTCTTTCTGACCATAAATCTAGGGATGATAAGCCGTGTTGAGATGCAATTGGTGTTATAACCCTAAATTGCACTATCCCTGCTTACCTGGCATCATGCCTACTCATTGCCTTTCCTTGCCAAATCCATGATGAACAAACTCTTCAAAAACCTCCTAAATCAAGTAACCCGCACCCTAACCTAGCACTGGGCGCGTTGGGACGCTAGCAGGCCTTCTGCAGCATGCGTGTGAACACTGGCTGGCCCACTACAGCCTGCGTTTACCTAACAAAGCAAAAAATCAGGAGAGTTTCCGCCGGGACGAAGAGATTTTTGTCAGTTAACTGGAACTCCCAGCCATGCATGGCTGAGAGTTTGCCTAAAACCCTAGCTCCTTCTAGCCTATAAAAGGAGGGGTAGGGGTACTATTCAAAAGAGGAAAATCATAGCAAAGAAACTCTGCCAAATTGCCAAGTCCATTTTGTCCCAACCCTTTAGCCTTGCCTCAAGCTTTAGGAGAAATCAAAGCAACAACAGTTGGAGGACAAAAGAAGAGGAGGAGCCCAGGATCAGGATCGAGGAATGGTGGCCAATCTCAGAAATCATTGTAAGTTGGTTCGTATTGAGATTAATGAAAAATATACTTTTCCGGTCCCGAATACATGAGTCTTATCTACGTTATGTGATTTGTGTTTAATCTCTAACCCCCTAGTAGATCAATAGCATGCATGTGTAGTTTTGTCTTGATTGCAGGAAAGCTTTGTGGAAGGAGCAGCAACAACAAGGGGATAAAGGCTCAACGGAGGATCTACTTCAACCGTCGATAAAAAGGTTAGTGAATTCTTCCCATGCGTGCATGAGAAAATGGGTCGAGATTTCGGGTAGAAGGTTAAAAGTTATGTCTTAAGGGTCATGATCTGCGTACAAGTTTAAATCCCTAGCTTGTTATTCCGTAGGGTAGAATACCCCACAACAAAATTGGTGACTCCACTGGGGATAGTCTTACTCTTAGGGTTTCCGGATTTGGTTAAAGATCTTTTGGGTAGTTCAAAGAAGTTTAGTCTCTGTTTCTTTGTTTATTTTTGTTTTCTGTTAGGTCAATGCTAGCAGGGAACCTGGTTGTCAATACCAGTTTTCCTTGACAGACGCTTGACATTCATTCTCGGGACACACAGAGGTACACACGGCCTGCAGAAGGCTTGCACGCGTGTACCCGCGCCCTAACTTTCTACAGCACGCGTTTTCCCGCGTGCTGCAGTAGTTTCAGTAGCGTGTAGTTTTCAAGAAGCTCGAGAGGCAGTCTCGTCTTCCCTGTCAGAAGTTTATCTTCTCAGGGGGCTTTCTGGATCCTGTCTGGGTCTTGATTGGTTCATTGTCTTGTGTTTCAGTCTGTCTTGTTGTGTTGTTTTATTTACATTGGTTTTTCTTTTTTCCAATCTTCCTTTTCTGTTAAAGTGATATCATCTAAGCCTTTTAGAGACTCTGGTTGTCAATACCAGAAGCCTTTTTCAGGAATAGACTGTCTGTGTGTGATTTTATCTCAGTTTTTACACAAGACCACGACCTGTTTAAGGCTAGACCGCGGGTACCCGCGCGCTGTAGAAGCTCAACACGCGTTTGCACGCGTGTTGTATTGGGGACAGTCGCGGGCCTGATTACAGCTTTTCAGCTTGGGTGGGGCAGTCATCCCCTCCTTTGGTGAGAAGAGCTTCTCTCAGGGGTCTAGAGTCTAGAGCGGCACAGTCAGCAGGTTAGGGCATTTCCCCCTTAGCTTGTGTTTGTTATTAGATTTTTTGATAGAAAAGACAAAAGAGAAAAAATATTTGTTTTATGGTTTTTAGGCAAGTGTTAGAATTGGAGCTGTCTTGATTGCTTTTATTTCATTTTTGTGCTTTGATTCTGTTTACGATCTGCGCTTTAAGCCAGAGTTTTCTTTTTATTCTCTTGGTTTTGTTCTTGTCATCATTTTTCCTTGTTGTGTGATTTTACAACGAAATAAAAAAAACAATTTCTTGTTTCATTTTCTTCTTGGATTGAGGATTATGTTGTTGCATCAGTAGCTTGGAAAGAAGTCTTGTTGCATAAGTTTTTGTAGTGCATGTCTAGTATAAGTAGCTCGCAGATCTGAGTGAAAATCCTTCATATTTACTGCATAAAATCTTAGTAATTTTAGAAAAAGAAGTCTTTCTTGTTGAAAAGTTGCTGGTTTTGCAGTTTAGAAAAAGTTTGTTTCCAAGCATTTTTGTTCATTTTTGCTTTGAGTCCTTTTACACACCATCAGTTTCACTTCCGCACCTTGAGACTTAACAAAGCCCATTAAAAGCAACGCTAAATAAAATCAAGTAGACTTTTCTGTTTATAGGGTGCA
>ML792319.1:277785-298307 GCA_009831015.1 Picea engelmannii | reverse complement strand
TTGGTAGCCATGGTTCTGATTTATCCCGAGCATGGGTATGCCCGCCTCGGTGAGACATTTGATATTTTTTGCAGACGACACCTCCCGATTCCTGATTCCTAGGCTCACTCATTCATCATATCAGTACATATTGGTAAAGAATTGGCAATGTATTTCAGCCATCATATGCTCTTCTGACCTCACACATTAGGGGGCATCTATTATAACCCTAAATTGCACTATCCCTGCTTACCTAGCATCAGGCCTACTCATTGCCTTTCCTTGCCAAAGCCATGCTGAACAAACTCTTCAAAAACCTCCTAAATCAAGTAACCCGCACCCTAACCTAGCACTGGGCGCGTTGGGACGCTAGCAGGCCTTCTGCAGCACGCGTGTGAACGCTGGCTGGCCCACTACAACCCGCGTTTACCTAACAAAGAAAAAAATCAGGAGAGTTTCCGCTGGGACGAAGAGATTTTTGTCAGTTAACTGGAATTCCCAGCCATGCATGGCCGAGAGTTCGCCTAAAACCCTAGCTCCTTCTAGCCTATAAAAGGAGGGGTAGGGGTACTATTCAAAAGAGGAAAATCATAGCAAAGAAACTCTTCCAAATTGCCAAGTCCGTTTTGTCCCAACCCTTTAGCCTTGCCTCAAGCTTTAGGAGAAATCCAAGCAACAACAGTTGGAGGACAAAAGAAGAGGAGGAGCCCAGGATCAAGATCGATGAACGGTGGCCGATCTTAGAAATCATTGTAAGTTGGTTCGTATTGAGATTAATGAAAAAGATACTTTTCCCGTCCCGAATACATGAGTCTTATCTATGTTATGTGATTTGTGTTTAATCTCTAACCCCCTAGTAGATCAATAGCATGCATGTGTAGTCTTGTCTTGATTGCAGGAAAGCTTTGTGGAAGGAGCAGCAACAGCAAGGGGATAAAGGCTCAACGGAGGATCTACTTCAACCGTCGATAAAAAGGTTAGTGAATTCTTCCCATGCATGCATGAGAAAAGGGGTCGAGATTTCGGGTAGAAGGTTAAAAGTTATGTCTTAAGGGTCATGATCTGCGTACAAGTTTAAAGCCCTAGCTTGTTAGTCCGTAGGGTAGAATACCCCACAACAATTGGGTGCCTTGTAGCTTGAATAGTTCTGGCCAAAAATTGTTGGTGAAAGTTGGGTCGCGATAAGAAATAATAGAATGCGGCATGCCATGAAGCTTGAAGACCTAATCCATGAAAATTTGAGCCACCGTGGATGTTGTAAATGGGTGTTGAAGAGTGCATAAATGAGCATACTTGGAAAGGCAATCAACAACCACCATGATGACTGATTTATTTCCTGAATTTGGTAAGCCTGTAATAAAATCCATAGAAATATCCCTCCAAATAGCAGGTGGAATCAGATCGGTTGTAGTGTGCCCAGAGATTTGACTGTTTCACCCTTATTGCATTGAAACACGTCACATTCAGTGACAAAATTACGAATGTATTCTTTCATACCATCCCAGAAAAAAGAGTGTTTGACCATGTCATAGGTTTTGGTGAACCCAGAGTGCCCCGCTGTGGGTGTAGCATGAATCTCACAAAGTACCGTGGATTTAAGTTTTGATTGTTTACTTAAATGCAAACAGACTTTGTATCAAATCTCATCATGGAGCCAAGAGTACCCTGGGGAAGCTGGAGCATTGGACTGCAATTGTTGGATTAGATGCAAACTTTTGGGATCTTGTAGCCATTCCTGGTGAACGATTTGGAGCCACTCTGGTACAATGAAGGAAAGAGAAAAAAGGGATCCTTCATCTTCATATTTTCAAGAAAGTGCATCTGCAACCACATTGTCTTTGCCTTTTTTGTAAATGATCTCATAATCATATCCAAAGAGCTTAGTCATGCATTTTTGTTGCTCCGGGGAGGAAATGCGTTATTCTAGAAAATACTTGAGGCTTTGATGGTCTGTCTTAATTTGGAAGCGTTGCCCCAATAGATAAGGGCACCATAGATCAACGACATGCAGAATGGCCAACATTTCCTTTTCATAGATTGATTTGCCCATATTTCTTTCAGACAATTGCTTGTTGGTAAAAGCCAAAGTCCGACCCTCTTGCATAAGCACAACACCAATTCCTTTCCCTGAGGCATCACATTCCAAGACAAAGGTTTTTGTGAAATTAGGGAGGGCCAGGACCAGAGTGGTGCACATGGCCATCTTCAAGGTTTGAAAAACTTAAGTAGCTGTTGGAGTCCAAGTGAAAGATTTCTTTTTTAGGAGTGCAATGAGAGGTGCTACAATCTTTCCATAGTTCTTAACAAACTTGCGATAATAACCTGTTAAGACCAGAAATCCACGCAATATTTTGAGAGTCTTTGGGTACGGCCAGTCTTGCATAGCTTCAATCTTTCTAGGATCCACCCCGA
The DNA here is from genome assembly GCA_009831015.1 of Picea engelmannii. Classification (NCBI taxonomy): domain Eukaryota; kingdom Viridiplantae; phylum Streptophyta; class Pinopsida; order Pinales; family Pinaceae; genus Picea; species Picea engelmannii. Next base: position 295,916 of record ML792319.1, on the reverse strand, counting down.
TGCCATCCTTACCAACCATATGGCCCAAGTACTCGACTTCTGAGGCACCAGAAGCACATTTAGACTATTTCAGGAAAAGTTGGTGTTGAGAGAGTAGATGGAGAACTCGATCCACATGAGAAAGATGGTCTGTCTAGGTTTTTATATAGATGAGGATATCATCAAAGAAAACTAAGACAAAATGACGGATAAAAGGATGGAAGACATGATTCATGAGGCTTTAGAAGGTGGAGGGGGCATTACACAAGACAAAGGGCATGACCAAAAACTCATAGTGGCCCTCATGATTTCTAAAGGTTGTCTTGGGAATGTCTGCCTCTTTCATACGTATCTAGTGGTAGCCAGAATAAAGATCAAGTTTAGTAAAGAACTGGGCACCACTCAATTCATCCAAGAGGTCATCAATGAAAAGAATGGGATTTTTTTTTTTAATGGTAAGTTTGTTGAGGGTGCGAAAGTCAGGACACATTCACCAAAAAACTTCTTTATTCAGTACCATGACCACAAGAGAAGAGTAGGGGATTTTACTCGAGCAGATAATGCCTGCATTAAGGAGTTCCTGGACCATTTTCTCAATTTCATTTTTTGGGAAAAGGGGTGACGATACTGACGGATATTGGGAGGAAGGCTTCTTGATACAAGGGGAATGGAATGATCATGAACACCACGGGAAGGAGGGAGTCCCTGGGGAGTGGAAAATACCACTTGATGTTTAGAAAGGATGGATTGGAGGTCTTGTGGCACTGAGGGTGTCTTTGTTGCTTGTATGACATGGAGTTGGAAAATAACACTAGAATGACCTTTTTTGAGCAACTTTTCCATGCGATGGGAACTAATGATCTCAGGTGAACTGGTGGTGATGCCTTGGAACTTATATTGGTGGCCCTCCTAGTTGAATTGCATGGTTAATTCCTTAAAATCCATGAGAATGAGACCCAAAGTCCTTAGCCAGTTTGCACCCAACACAATGTCACAACCACCCATGTCGATAGAAAACATATGATATTTCAGGTGGTAGTCACCAATTTGGAGACGCACATTTTCACAGCGCTCTCCACATTTCATGGAGCCACCATTGGCAATCATGATTTGGAAATTATTGACAGCATGGATGTAGAAATGAGTTTCTTGGGCAATGTGGCGATGAATAAAATTATGGGTGCTTCCACTATCAACCAGAATGATGACCTTCCTATGCTTGATGTAACCAAATAGCTTGAGGGTTTGGGGAGTGGAGAATCCAGTGAGAGCATTGAGGGAAATGACCGGTTCTACTTCGGGAGGGTCTGAGGGAGGGGTTATGTCAGTGGTTTTAGGTGACTCAAACATAAGGGGAGTTTCAACATCCTCTTTCTAAATATCCTCCAAGATGGCCATAAAAATATTTTTTTCCTTACACTTGTGGCCTGAGAAATATTTTTCATCACAATTATAACAAAGGCCTTTGAGTTGGCATTTAGCCATTTCAGCCCTGGTCAATTTTTGAATCTTTAGTGGAGCGGAGGGAGTAGTGGGATTTACTGGTTTAGTGCGAGGGATAAAGGAGGGTTTTCGGTTTTGAGAAGATACAACCTATTGTGATTCTTTAGCTCTTTTAGTAGCCTCCACCCAACTCTGAGGCCGATCCATGAGGACATGGGCCCGAATCTCATCCTTGAGGCCACTGATAAAACACTCTCAGAAAAAGGCATCAGACATGCCCTCTGTCCGAAAAGCTAGGTACTCAAAGGAAACTATAAAGTCTTCCACTGTTCCTGATTGTTTCAAATTTGTCAAACGGCCCAAATGGTTGGTGTCAGTGTCAAAGCATTCATAAGTCTCTGCCACAAAGTGTGTCCAAGCAATATATCCTTGATGGGAAGTTTTTCTCCATTGACACCATTGCCAACGTTCTTGATCTAGATGGAGAACACCGTACTGGATTTTTTCCAAGTCATATGTAATTCCATATAAAGAGAAATAATGTTCCATTTGGGTTACTCAACCAGTGGGATCCGAGCCATCAAATTTGGTCACATCCACCTGTGGGAGGCATAGGTCACGTGGAAAGTGATTGTGCTAAAAATTATGGGAATGCGGGGAATTTTCAGCTTTAGTCTGTGAAGGTGGGTCAAATAAAGGGTTATCTGTTGGGATACACAGCTTGGTCCAGAGCATCGAAATGACATATTCAAGCTGGGTGGTTAGGTCTTATTTGATTTCATCCATTGAGGATTGCATGGTTGTATTGATGGCGACAACATTGGCACTGAGTTGTTTCACTTCTAGTTGGGTCTCGGTTAAATTAGATTGCAAGGTATTGAAGCGAGCTTCCAAGTCTTGGCTACAGGTATGGGCCATGATGATGAGGGAACTAAAATGGGGCGGTTGGGGTCAAAATGTTTTGCTGAAAATTGATATGTATGAATGTGATAAGGGTGAAGCGATGAATCCAATGGAATAGGTCTCAAATAATGGTGCAATTTTTTTTTTACACCTGCAGAGTTATACTCTGGTCTGAAGAATACTGCAATGATGAAATGCCCAAATTCTTAACCAGGAAGAACTGTGTAGTGATTTGGCAACCCGAATACAGTTTTGCGGCAATAGATCTTATCTGTTTTAATTTGTTTATGTTTCTGTCCCCAAGGGTTAGGTATTCAAGGGTTCTACAGACAAGGGTTTTCCCTGTGCTATAGCTCTTTGATATACGTGTAGGGTCCAACAGTAATACTCGGCCCAATATCTCAGGGAACTAACTAAGGAGGCTAGACTATGCCCTTAGTCGTACTACCCGACTACCCAGGTACTAGAGAGTATCTTCTCGAGTGCTGTTCTTGGTGGCACTATAGAAGTTAAGCGGCTTATCGGTTTATCTAAAGAGGGATTCAGGTAATCTAGGTCGATCCGTACATAGGTGTTGTTTGATGTGATACCACTCAAAGGGGTACCAACAAGGGTTACAAGGGTGGCCAACAGATGTGCGCTTAAGTACCACTTGTATTTCCTGTGTGTATGAATCCCTCAACCACGGGTTTATGCACGTAACGACAGATCTCTATGGCTTAAAGACGTTGGAATACGTCTCTACCTTGAAAAAAATTTACCCACAATTTTTGCCAAGGAAAGTGCTTTGATACCACTTTTAGTATACCAGATATAAAAAGTATGCAGAACATAAATAAAATTCTAGAAATGGTAGAATAACAACAATATAACCAGAACAATCACCACAATAACACGAAAATGATATAAGAATAACAAAGAAATAGCACTTTGATTCTGAGAGCAATGTTCACGGGCCTCTTCGAGGGGGAAACCTCCAGTCAAGCAGAGCTCTATTACAATAATATCCAAGCTAGGGTTCTCATACCCTTGACTCCTATTTATACTAAATATGTCTATCAAAAGAAGCATCTAGATGAAGAGCCTTCTAGAAACAAAAGCTTCTATTAGGTCTTCTTACATTTGACTTATTCTATTTTATTACAAGGCCTTATTAATATTGACCTTTATTACATCCAAATATATTGTTTTACCTATGTGTGGGTTAGGACCCTAACAAAGACAGAGCACCCGAGCGAAGTGGAGATCGCGGGATCTCGCCCCCTTTTGCGGGATTTTTGGGTTTATGGTTTATGTAATGGGTATGGGATGTCAGCCCATGGGTTCACCCATGTTTATGACCCTTTTGTGATGTATAAATAAGTAGCTAGGTGATATAGAGGGACCTAGAAAGTCGATGGATTAGTGCTAATGTTGGCTATGTGCAAGAAGATGTGTTAAGGCTTGCAGAGCTAAGTGCAAGTATTTTGTAAGTGATTCATGCACAAACTATGTAAAGGCTTGGTGCTTGGACCTAACTCAGGGAAGGAGGATCTAGTGAGGTGCACATATATCTTCTGTCCTATGCGGAGCGAGATTTTGTGGCTTGGTGCCTGTAAGAAGATTGGAAGAATATAATAAAGAAGAAGAAGAGTTGTTCGACGTAGCTCCACGCTGGGGGTGAACCACGTATATCCTGTGCTATGGTTTCTTTGTGCAATGTGGTTGATATGTTATTGATGCAATCTATGCTCAGTGTTGTAATCTTTATGTATGTTAGATGCATTTGATGTAGTCTCTTAGTTCTTAATAGTATGAATGAATGCTAGATATGCTTTGATGCTATGTGTTGAATGGTTAGATGTGGTTAGATCTTGATTAATACTGTGTTGTTCTGTAATTAAGGTTTTTACCTGCGATGTGAATAAGGATTAAAGATTAATGAGTGTTAACAACTAAGTGCTTTATTAAGTGTTGTAATCACAGATCTGTGTCCCATCTACGTTGTAGACACTTGAGTCTTGCAACCCTCCTACCTCTACCTCGGGTGAGACTTCATCTGCTTCGTAGGTGTTGCCGAAAGGGCCGATAGTTAGGGTTTTGTTGGTGAAATATTGTAGCATTGAAACTTGGGTCTTCCCCTGTGCCAATAGTCAGAATATGAGAAGAATCACCCATTTAAAGTGATACCTTGAGATAACTCCTAGACAAGATGATAGGAGAATGCCATGTGGAAAATTTTATTTTATGTATCTACACTTAGCCGTTATTTTATGTTATAAATAAGAGCATCGACCAATTAGTTGAAGTTCGATGGTTGTTGCAAGAAACTCTCTTTTCTGGTTTGTTAAGAATTATTTTGGAGCTACCTTTAATTGAGAAGTCCTTCTGGACTAGAGACAAGTTTATGTTTTCATAAAATGCATGTATTATTGGACGTGGAGAAGAAATATTTCCTATCTTTTTTCATGAATGGATGCTATAACGAGTAAGAGATATTAAATCCATTGAGAAGTTATCTGATGAAATGTTTTACAGTTCTTTCTTTAACGATGAATATGAATCTTTGTGTTATTATGTGATGAATGATTAGAGTTAAGTGAATTTTTTTACTTGCCATTATTTATCGCATATGTGTTTTCTTTTTGATGATTTGTATCTCAGTCAGTAATTGGATATTCACATGGTCAATATATTAGTACTAGGACTGTGGTATAGAATTTTTGTATGCATGCTTGAGTAGTGGGTTATCCCAAGCTCAACCTCTTCTCCAATATTTAAACTTATTCATGTTTTGTTACCTAGTTGGTTTATACCAGCTCCCATCTTAGATCGGTCCCACCTAAGAGAAATTCCAATCCGAAGGAGAGGTCTTCACAAGAAAACATAAAGCCCATCGACTAATTGGCCAGATCACAAGATATGGAGAACCATTCCACTATTAAATGTTGCAAAGTCTAATTGGGCCTTGGTGGAGGGTTTGGTTCCTGCTGTTGAACGAAGGGATTTAGGACCCATCAAGAAAATTGGCACTAGAAGGAGGGCCTGAAGAATGAATGGTTGAATACATATTTCATATAATATTTCAGACAACCTGTAGATTCAAAACAACCCACATGCATGGCTAGTCATTCCCAAGACAACCCACACACAATGAGTACTCCTGAAATGAGTGACTCACCCTAGCCTGAGGGAGAAAGATTGTTCCCTGATATACCTTATGATCTTACTCACAACGGATTAAATCAATTTAGAAGAATCACAAGACTATACGCCCGAAAGAGTGATGTGTTTTCCTTAGCTACGATACTTCCTCGAAGAAAAAAAATAAGCAGAACATTGGTCGACACCCCTGACCATGTTTTTGTGCACACGGTAGAAGACCTAATAGATTTCATGGTCACCGAAATCAAACACCCTCTAAATCTGATCCCTGAAACGCCAGTCGATGACGTCTCTGAGCCGAACAATTTTTCAGAAGAGGAGTCTAACTCAGGATCCAAAAATATGGAGGACAACAATGACCATCATGAATAAAGGGGAAACCCACCTCAAAACAACCAACCTTGGTTGGCAGGAGATGCTTTTGGCTATCCCAGGACAAGTACATAATCTTCCTCGACATCCAAAGAATTTACTCCCTAAGTTCGACCCTGAAACCTCAGGATTGCTTGGAGATCATATCAAGAAATTCATACTAGTGATCAGACTTATGAATGTCCAACATGAAGGCATAGTATGCAATCTATTTCCCTATACATTTTATAATTCATCTTCCACGTGGTATTTTAATCTACCTGTAGGATCTATAACTAGCTAGACGAAGTTCCAGAATGATTTTCTAGATAAATTTGCAGAGGAGACTAATACGAGAGCTCTAATGGATGAGTTGTTCACCGCCACCATGAGTTCGAAGGAAAGGGTCAAAGATTTTAATCAAATATTCACCACCATATTAAACAAATTCCATCTCGAAGCTAAACCTACTCAATAGTTGCAAATCGAAGTATACGCTAATGCCCTCCCAACTTCTATTTCAATGTTTGTCAAGAGGATTTCCAAGCGAACCCTAGCTGAGAATTTTGAAGAAGCCAAAATGATTGAATTCCAAATGAAAGGATGTAAATAAAAACAGGTCTCCTTGGTCAAGAAATAATCTCAACCCCCTCCCCGAAGAGGGATATTTCTCACTAGACCCCCAAGGAAACAAGCTCCTAAAAAGGGTAGTGGGGACATAGAGGACCTACAATACATGGTTAAGAAGTTATCCAATGAAATCATAGACATGAAAAGAAGCGTCGAGGAGGGAAACCAAGGCCAAAGGCCCTATAAGCCTTTCTTTAAAAGAAACCCGTCATTCAAAGCAATTGAACCTCCCCTAGCTAACTTAAATATCGAGCTGGGAAATGTAGCATCTGATTCTTTCTGTACTTACCACTAGGAAAACCACTCCGAAAGAGATTGCCCTCAATGGGTGCATGCCATGAATTTGATGGTAAATCGATTTCTAGATGAAGTCTCCCTGATTGAACAACCAAGCAGTTCAGTTATGAATGTTGCTGATCAGGAAGAGATTGATCCACTAGAAGATACAACCATGTTGATATGGGATCCTGACCTAATCATGCCTTTCAACAACTTATTTGAGTTTCAAGAATCACTCGCAGAGGTCTTGGTTGTGAAAACGCGAAGTAAAGGTCCACCTGTCTCAAAAGATATTGCTTCTACCCAAAATTCGAGGGGAAAGACAGCCCCCGATCATCTAAAAGCACCTTTTTCTCCCTGTAAGAACCCTATAAGCATCCATACTCGAGAATCGCCCAAACTGGATTACAACGTAGTTGAAGATTTGAATAAGTTAAAGGCTAATATATCAGTTATGGACATATGTAGGATCCCTCAGCAAAAGGACTTTCTGCTACAATATTTGAAATCAATAGAAAACCCTACGACAAGAAATGATCAGGAAATAAATCTAACTCCCACAGATCTGGTGAATAAACCAACTGTAAACACCTGCTCGGAAGATAACAAGGGAAAACCTTTTGTCCCACCGTTCCTTTTAACATTTGAAGTTTTCAACAGAAACCTCCACAATTGTTTGGTCGATTCAGGAGCATCTTCCAATGTTATGCCTTTGTCTATTTGCAAGAAATTAAATGTCGTTCCTCTCAAAAGTCACAAACATGTAATACAATTAGATAGAAACCACGTGAAAGTCATGGGAGAGCTCAAAGATGTAATGATCAGGATAGAAACACATCCTAAATTCGTGCAAGTAATTGACATCATTGTAGTAGATATCCCAGAAGCTTATGGGTTATTATTGAGATGAGAATGGTATGAAAAGTTAAATGGATACTTTAGTACAAGTTGGGCTCACCTTTGGCTTCCATTAAAAGGGCACAAAAATATGATCAGAATTGATAGGGAAAGATATCTGAAACAAAATGTCGATGATATAGAAACCCTAAACGAACCCTCATCGACAAATTTCCCGGTGCTAGGAAACTATTCCTATGATTCCTACTTCAGGAACTTCTCCCCCCTCTCATCTAATGTCCCTCTCACCCAGAACTCCAAAATGATTTTTCAAGAGGAGTCGTCGACAGCGGCAGAGGAAACCCTCTTCTACCAAGAACCTGCGCTAGAAACCACAGAACTAGCAGGGGGAAAAGAGGAAAGTGATAAGAAATGGGAAGCTGATACATGTCGCCCACAAGTTTGGACCATATACTTTGATGGATCTAAATCACAAGAAGGGTCACAAGCAGGGTGTATCCTCATTAAACCGAGAGGAAAGCGACATTTTCTGTCTTGTAGACTAGAATTCGAATGCACAAATAACACTGTCGAGTATGAGGCTCTAGTACAAGGGATAAATAAATCCATAGACCTAAACGTCCAAGAATTGAAGGTTTTCGAAGATTCTAAAATCATTGTTCGACAGATAAGGAATACTATACATTGCAATTCTCCACACCCGAAGAATTACCAACAAGAAGTGCACAGGATAATAGAGCATTTTGGAGCTTTCAACATCACAAAGGTTCCCAAAACAAAGAACATTCTTGCTGATTCTTTGGCCATCGCCGCTTTAAGGTTGTGCCCTCTAGAAGATTATGAAGCCTCTCGGTTCACTGTAGAACTTCTCTACCAACCCTCGATACCCAAAAATATTTCTAATTGGAAGCTTTTTGAGGGAGACGAACAGATCATAAACTTTCTAACTAATCAAGATAATTTTAAATATTTGGCCATTAACGATGAAGAATTTCAGGAACAGTCAACGGAAACTGACCTTCATGTAAAGCAGCCGATCGACAAATAAAAGTCTCACACGATACCAAAAGGGATAGCCAACTTAGAAAACCTTTTTGATCTGAGGGAATGATTTAAGGTATCTAACAATGCGAATACTGGTAGTTCCTGTCCCATGCATGAAACTATAAATCTCAGAACCCCAGAAAATACAAAAAACGTAAACCTCAACAAGACGATATCCAAAGAGGAAAAGAAGGCCTATCTCAAAATCTTTAGGCAGTATCAAGATGTCTTTGCATGGTCCTACCGATATCTTAAAACCTATGATACATGTATAATTCAACACACTATCTCGTTAAAACTTGAAGTGAAACCCTTCCAAAAGAAGCTCTGAAAATATCACCCTTCCTTGGAACCTCTCATGTGTTAGGAGTTGAAGAAATTGTTAGATGCTAAAATTATCTTCCAGGTTAGAAATTTTGCATGGGTAGATAATTTGGTTCCTGTCAGGAAAAAGTCAAGGGAGATACTCCTATGCGTACATTTTAGAAACCTCAATAGAGATTCAAAAAAAGAAAACTACCCAGTCCCACCAATGGAACAACTCTTGTAGATCGTGTTCGACTTTGGAATTTTCTCTTTGCTGGACGGTTTCTTAGGTTACAACCAAATTTTGGTTTCAGAGGAAGACCGCTTAAAAACTACCTTCCGAACCAAGTGGGGAACTTTTTCTTATAAACACATTCCCTTTGGGTAAATTAATGCAGGAGCGACCTTCGAGAGGGCCATGGACGCAGAATTTCAGGGACTAATCAACAAGTGTGTAGTAGTTTACTTGGAAGACGTGACTATGTATTCAAATAATACAGAAGATCACATCTAACACTTAACCCAGATTTTCGAAAGGTGTAGGAAATACAATATATCCTTAAATCCTAAGAAAACTATTTTCGGCGTCGAGGAAGGTAAGCTGCTAGGCCACATTATATCCCAGGTAGGCATTCACATAGACCCATAAAGGATTAAGGCTATCTCTCAACTTCCATTGCCTCATAGCAGGAAAGTTATGCAGTCATTCTTCAGAAAAATCAATTTCGTGAGGAAGTTCACTCCCGATTTCGTAGAAACTATCAAACACTTACAAAAGATGATTTGTAAAGATGTTGAATTTAAGTGGGATGATGAATGAAATAAATCCTTTAGTGATATTAAGACCACTATATCCCAAGCCCCCGTGTTGCAGAGTCCTGATTTCAACAAAGATTTTTTCCTCTATACTTTCGCCTCCGATCAATCATTAGCTACAATTTTGACTCAGAAGGATGATGAAAAAAATGAGGCTCCGATGTCGTTCATGAGCACTAACCTCCAGGGAGCTGAACTGAATTATCCTGCTATAGATAAACAAGATTATGTGGTTTATAAGGCAGTAAAACATTTCAGATATTACATCCTCAAGAATCACACCAAATTAATCTTTCCTCACCCCGCAGTCTAATCCCTATTTACTCAACAGGAGATGGGGGAAAGAAGAGGAAATTGGATGGTAGTAGTTTAGGAATTTGATCTAGATATAAAACCTACCAAACTAGTTTATTTTCTTTGGCATTTTATTTAGACTTATGTGATGCATTTTATTTAAAAAACTTGCCAAAAAGAAAATAAAACCCTAAACCCACAACTTGAACAAAGTCCCGAGCCTGATCATTACCCACGAGTTAAGTCACCGGTCCTCAGTGCCACGTATCCCGAGCCATTTATGCCACATCAGCACCATACAAAAAAATCGGTCGGTGTCAGAGGATTTTCGTGGAAGAGTATCAACAAAAACACTCATAAAACCTCGCCGATCCCCGATCCATCCACTAGAAAAGCGACATGATGGGACATTTTAGCGCTAGATACGTTGCAATCCAGAGCATTTAAGAGACTAATTAATTCCAAATCTCGCATTAGTTTCTAATTCGTGTGTGAATCAAAAGGATCGTTTGAATTTAGCGATACAACACATCTTCCTCCATGACTCCTCCATCAACCCATGATGAATTAAATTACAGAGATCTGGCAGAAGATTTCGTTTGAGTTTCACTCATAACCCGAGTTAATTGGTTGATACGACACGATAGGTTCTTCCCTCTTAAATTCTTTCGAGATATTCATAAAAAATATTATCGTGGGCAAAGAAGTTCAGAACACCTAGGAGCAAGACGAGCAACTCAAAAAAAGATTCCAAGATCCCGTGAGTATTAAACAACAGGTTTAGCAAGCGTTACATGTATGTACTAGTTTGTGGACTTTTCATGCTTCACTTCATACATTTTTTTTATCCGATGTTACTCTGTACCCATGCCTAAAGGATTGACTTCAGTTGCAGGAATAATGCCTCCAAAGAAACCAAGTACTAGGCGATCACCGAGGGCATCCAAGATGAAATAACCAAAAGTAGGAGAAGACTCGTCCCCAGGGCCAACAAAGAAGTTATAATTCACTCCAAGGTTGGAACCATTCATCAGGACATCCACCAAGAATATTTTCACTCAGCCTTCGACCTTTGGATATAGAGAGGCAAGCATAGGGACCAAGGCATTACTCCCGCAATGGGGATAAATTTTCAAGAATATCAAGCAGGAGGAATTCCCCGAATATACCCTACACAATGACCTCAATATGAGAAAGCTTTACGATGAAGTTTTTTTGAATATCCGAAGATCATAAATGCACATGGTAGCAAGCATAAATCTAGTTTTCCCCTATAGAAATCCTGAAGTGGATTATTGATCATGCAAACACACAAATATGTCTTATTAATGACGACAATGGTGAGTGTGTTGGGGTTTTCCTTTCGGTGGAGGTGCATAATTACTACAAGCTCAGAGACCTGGAAGAGTGGTCGAACACCGATTTTGTTGTAAGCTTCTATGAGAAACATGACACCAGCCGGGTAATGGCTTCATGGTGGAGAGAGGATAAAAAGTACACCAATTGGACCTCCGACTGGTACCTGACGACCAACTTAAGGGATCCATATATCTATCTAATGACCCTCATCTTCCAGTTGCATGGGGAGAAAGATTTCTCTAGGTTTTCAGAGGCTTGGATGCCTCTAGATTATACTATAGCCATTTCTGGAAGAGGTTTTAACTGGGGTGCCATCATCTCCAAACAGTTGAGCACTTGCATACAACAGGCTCAGACGCCGAAAGAAGGAGAGACTCCATCCTTCCACATGGCCTCTTATCTATTGGAAGTCATCTGTGCCAGAAATGTATTTTTCGGAATGAAATTGAGCTGGCAACCTCATAACTCCTAGTCCATGTATATTTTGGCATCTTATGGGAGAATAGGTACAAGAAATCATACTCCCTCATCTGTGATCAATTTATCGTGCACATTCATTTTATACTTTTCAATAAAGAGTGTCCAAGACGGTCGGTTGCGGCCAAAAAGATGATATCAAAGGTTGGTCACTGGTATCTAGATGAGCGTAATACCTACATCAGGGTTTTCGGAGCCACCCGAGAACCACACCTATTACCGATGTATGTCCCTGATCGACTAGTAGTAGGGGAAATTTGCTACTAGATCATCCTACAAGGTTACAATGCTACTCTGGTAAAATATAAGAAGAAGACATTCATACCTTATGGATTCCATATAGGTTTCTACATGGTAAAAGACACCACTCAAGACAAGAAGGAAGGGTTGAGCCAATTGGAGTTTCGATTCCAGACTAGCCATTTTTGCAAGAACGACCCAAAGGGTCTAGTCTTGAAGCATGCATCACAAGTATCGTCATGTTGGCCATACGCCCATGACAGGTTTGAAGATGAGATCTTCACAAAAAATGTGCAGGATTGGGATAAAGTTGTGGAAAGGATGGTCGATCCTAGAATGACCATGTTCAAAGCCATGAGCCTAGATAAACAAGTGAAAAACCTAGAACAATCGGCTCAAGGAGCCCTCGAGGCAAGGGAAGAAATGATAGCTGCCGAAACAACAGAGATTCCTCAAGCAGTCCCGGTACAAGGAAGAGGTTTTCCTATGGAACTGGACGTGTGGGAAAGGGGATTTTTCATGTTAGAGAAAGCGTAGCGGATGATTGATCAGTTGCAGGATGATCCAGACATCACAGAAACTCCGGGATCCCCGAAAGATACCCTAGATGGAAGTTGAGTAGGCCCAAGTGACCCTGAATTTATAGACCTTGATGAAATTACCAAGTTAAATGACCCTGAATTCACAACATCATTGGTCAGATCGCCGACAGGCATTTCGGCTCAGATAGAGACCATCGGTGCATCAAAGCCCTTGAGAAAATGTATAAATATATTTGACGATGATGAAATCCCAGAAGAATCTCTTGGGACCCCTATGCATATCGAAGAAGAAAGGGGACCTAAGAAGACATCTTCTCCTATTACCGAGGTCCAAACCCAGGAGGTCTCACAGAAAGAAAAGGAAGCCAATAATGTCCTAGACACTAAAATACCCAATGCGTCGGAGACCCAAGCGGACAGTCCGAAGGATGAGCTGGGGTCGGGTGAGCCAGAGGAAGGAGCTCTGCAATAGGAAGTCGATGTTTCAACGACTAATGAACAAGTAAGTATCGAGTCTATCCCTGACACCTCTATTTAAATTGGTGCCCAAACCCCCGATGAGCGACAAACAAAAGTCGGGCCTTAAGAGCATAACGAGGAATTTCAAGAACCCAACCTCGAACAAGTGTACACCATCAAAAGTCTGGGGAATACACTCACATGGGGGGATCAACAGATTCCTGAACCTATGGATGAAGTAGCTGACATATATGCGATCGCCTATGATCAGAAGAGGAAGGCTATTGTCCAGAGAACCACCAATAAGAGGAGGATCACTTTGGATCACTCCATCCTTATCACTACAGAGGAAAATTTGATAAAAACAGAACATGCCAGAACATCCGAACTTATCAGTGTAGGGAGAGTGATCTCATATGCTACCCTAGACAGAGCTAAAAGAGATGATAAGGAGTTGGTCACCTCCCTAAAAGAACTGGAACATTTGCGCCACTTGGATAAGTACTATCAGGACACCACACAGGCCACGATGTACTTAAGGAGCGAATTCTAGGAGGCCTATAGCAATTTCACAGACGAGCGTCACTTATTCACCGCAAGAATCACTGATCTTCAGGAGGACACCCTGATGGCACTTGCAACGTGCAAAGACATGGAGCAGTGGTACAAAAAAGTGTAGCAAGCCGTAGAGAGAGTCGACTACATTAGTGCAGTCCAACATGGATGAGATAAAGAAGAACCCGACATTCGAGTTTTGAATGAAACCAATCTTGATCGCATTAGGAAAGCAACCAAGTATTGGGAAAAAATGGTCCGGGAACCTCACCGAGAAATCCAAGAGAAATGGGCCAAATGCGAGAGAAACTGGGTCAAAATAAATAAGGAAACGAAGGATATCGGACTCCCAGAGTTCAACATGCCTAACGACTTCATCGACCTACACGACATAATTAAGTCACATGCTGAGAAAGATTCACCATGGGCCAAAGAACTAGCAAAGGTGATAGACACAGTGCCAGGTCAAGTGCGGCAATTTATCGAACACCCAATCATAGCTCGGGTTGTGCTACAATAGTTAAGCGCTAGTCTGGCCAAGTATTGGGCACATGCGGTGAGAGAAATTTACGTGGCCCCGATGGACCAACACAAATTTCCATATGCCCACACCTCTGAGGAGACGTTCATCAATTGGTGAGAATACGAGAAGAATCACCCGTTTAAAGTGATACCTTGAGATAAATCCTAGACAAGATGATAGGAGAACGCCACGCGATGAATTTTGTTTTACTTATCTACACTTAGCCGTTATTTTCAGTTGAATTATATGTTACAAATAAGAGCATCGACCAATTAGTTGAAGGTCGATGGTTGTTGCAAGAAACTCTCTTTTCTGGTTTGTTAAGAATTATTTTGGAGCTACCTTTAATTGAGAAGTCCTTCTGGACTAGAGACAAGTTTATGTTTTCATCAAATGCATGTATGATTGGACATGGAGAAGAGATATTTCCTATCTTGTTTCATGAATGTATTCTGTAATGAGTAAGAGCTATTAAATCCATTGATAAGTTATCGGATGCAATGTTTTACAGTTCTTTCTTTAATGACGAAGATCAATCTTTGTGTTATTATGTGATGAATGATTAGAGTTAAGTGAATTATTTTACTTTCCATTATTTATCGCATATTTGTTTTGTTTTTGATGATTTGTATATCAATCAGTAATTGGATACTCACATAGTTAATGTATTAGTACTAGGCCTATGGTATAGAATTATTGTCTGCATGCTTGAGTAGCGGGTTATCCCAAGCTCAACCTCTTCTCTAGTAGTTAAACTTATTCATGTTTTGTTACCTAGTTGGTTTATACCGACTCCCATCTTATATCGGTCCCACCTAAGAGAAAATACAAAAAGAAAAAGTCCAAACCGAAGGAGAGGCCTTCACAATAAAACGTAAAGCCCATCAATTAATTGGTCGGATCGCAAGATATGGAGAACCATTCCACTATTAAACGCTGCAGAGTCTAATTGGGCCTCGGTGGTGGGTTTGGTTCCTACTGTTGAACTAAGGGATTTAGGACCCATCAACACAATCTTCTAAACATACTCGCCTGGTTTTTTCCTGATTTCAATCATCTCATTCATGTACTGATCTTTTGAGCTAGGCTTTTGAAATTTGTTTATCAATAACTTCTTCACATATGAAATAGTATATGTTGTTCCTGGTGGTCTGTTTACAGCTTGACTCATGTACCAATCCAGTGCGCGATCTCTTAGCGTGATAGCTAACTGTGCAAGTTTTGTGTCCTCATTTGTGATCTGCTTTGCTTCCCAGATCTTCTCATAGAGGAACAAATTCTTTTCAGGGTCCTTAGATGCCTCTCCCCAAAATTTTGGTAAACTAATGGTGGGATCATGTCCTGCCATCTTGAATTGTGGTGAACTACTACCTCTGCACGATGTAGATACTTGACTACTAATTCCTGAACTGGTTCCTCCAGTTGTTTCTCCTTGATTGGATGCACTTCCTGTTGTCTTTATTCCACTAAAATTTGGTTGTCTAAACGATGGTGTTATTTCAGGTTTATTAGTCGCACATGGGGTTATGGGTTCCAAACTAACACTGACATGGATAGGAGTTATTCCTTCTATTCTTTCCCTTGGACATCTTGTCTTCCTTTCATATGTTGCACATAGGATTTCCTCAATAATCTCCACAACCCAAATATCCTCTACCTCTTCTTCATCACTTCCCAAGCCCTCTCTATCTTCTATGGCTCTCTTCTTATTATTCATTTTATATTGGTAGGGTACTCCACTACATGTATTTCCAGTTGTTGCCATGATATGTTTGATCTAATCTTCCTCCATCATGATTGGGTCCAGAGCCTCCTCCTTCTTTCCCTTATCCATCTCTTCCTTCATTTCTCCACCTCTTGTTAGTGCTTCCCCCCTTTCCCCATGCACGCAGGGAAGTTTAGTTGTCTGCTTCCATAGTCATCACACTGTTGTTATACAGTAAAATATTGATTGAAGTGTACAACGATCTTATATACCTACCTCTAGGTACTTTTATAAACTCTTGCACTGTTGCGTTGTAAGAATTCACGACATCTACCACAAATTCTGTGATAAACCCTACAACAATATTATCTAACTAGAAATCTATTGCAAGCGTAAATTTGTTGTTAATTTGTTGTAACTACGTGATCTCCATAGGATTCCACTCGAGCTATCTAATTCGATTTGTAGGGTGGTTTTCTTTCAACCTCAATAACCACTCCTGCAACACATGCAGGAAATCACAGAAAATACCTCATGCAGGTCACTAAACACGTACTTGTCTAGATATTTGTGCGGTGTTAACTTAGGGTTATTATTATCCTTCTGCACAAATTCAAGCTCTTTGTTTTCAACCATATTTTGATTTCCACCTTCGTTGGGTTCCACGGTCTGAACATTCCTTTTAATACCATAATTTTTTTCATGATTCTTTCAAACATCCCACTCATGCAATCCCATGTAGTTCCAGCCAACAACATAACCATTTGTTGGTTATTACTCTCTCTTCTGACTCTTGGGCTGACCCAGGTTCAAATATGAACAAGTTTCCAACAAAACCCTCTAAAACTATCGTCCCTCCTAGTAAACCCGAAGGCAACACAACACACATAATTGTTATAACCCTAAATTGCACCACACATGCTTACCTGGCATCAGGCCAACTCATATCCCTTCCTTGCCAAAGCCATGCTGAACAAACTCTTGAAAATCCTCTTAAATCAAGTGGCACGTGCCCTAACTCACTACTGCACGCGTTAGAACGCTGGCAGACCTACTACTGCACGTGTTGGAACACTGGCAGGCCTACTACAGCCCGCGTTTACCTAATAAAGCACAAAAACAGGAAAGTTGCCGATGGGACAAAAAGATATGGGTCAGTTAACTGAAACTCCCAACCATGCATGGACGAGAGTTTGTCCAAAACCCTAGCTCCTTCTAGCCTATAAAAGAAGGGGTAGGGGTACTATTTGGAGGAGGAAATACATAGCAAAGAAACTCTGCCCAATTGTTGAATCCATTTGTCCCAACCCTTTATCATTTCCTAAAGCCTAAAGAGAATTCAAGAAAAGCAGTTGGAGGATAAAGAAGAGGAGGATCCTAGGATCAGGATCGAGGAACGGTGGCCGATCTCTATCATTATTCTAAGTTGACTCATCTTGAGATTAATAAAAGAATATTTTTCCCGTCCCAATGCATGAGTTATGTGTGGTTTTTGTAATTTATGCTTAATTTCTAACCCTCAAGTAGAAAAGTAGCATGCATGCGTAGTGTTTTGTCTTGATTGCAGGAGAACTTTGGAAGGAGCAGCGTAAACAAACAGACAAAGCACAATGAAGGATTTACACCAAACATCAGTAAAAAGGTTAGTAAGTACTTTCCATGCTTGTATGTGAAAAAGGGGTTTTAAGTTTTGGGGTGGTAGGTTAAAAGTGATTTCTTTAAGGTCATGATCTGCATGCAAGTCTAGCCCTAGCTTGCTAGTCCGTAGGGTATTATTTCCCAACAACAAAATTGGTGACCATACTGGGGATATACTCTTTAGGGTGTTCCAGATTTAGTTGAGGTTTTTGGGAAGTTTAAAGGATTAGATTGTCTGTTTCTTTGCATGTCTGTTTTCTGTTAGGTCAGGGCTAGAAGGGAACCTGGTTCTTTATACCAGTTTTTCCTTGGCTGTTGCTTGACAGTGATTATCGGGACACACAGAGGTACACGGGGTATGCAGAAGGCCTACCCGCGTGTAACCCGTGCCCTAACCTTCTATAGCCCGCATTTGAATGCTTGCTGTAGGGGCTTCAGTAGCATGTAGGAGTCAGAAAGCTTGAAGAGGCAGTCCTCCTCCTCCCTGTCAGAATTATACATTCTCAGGGGGCTTTCTGAATCCTGTCTGAGTCTTGCTGGTTCATAGTCTCGTCTCAGTTTGTTTGATTGCTTTTTGTTTTTCTTT
>ML792319.1:242906-262221 GCA_009831015.1 Picea engelmannii | reverse complement strand
GACCTCACACATTAGGGGGCATCTGTTATAACCCTAAATTGCACCACACATGCTTACCTGGCATCAGGCCAACTCATATCCCTTCCTTGCCAAAGCCATGCTGAACAAACTCTTGAAAATCCTCTTAAATCAAGTGACACGCGACCTAACTCACTATTGCACGCATTGGAACGCTGGAAAGCCTACTACTGCACGTGTTGGAACGTTGGCAGGCCTACTACAACCCGTGTTTACCTAACAAAGCAAAAAAACAGGAAAGTTTCCAATGGGACAAAAATCTATGGTTCAGTTAACTGAAACTCCCGGCCATGCATGGCCGAGAGTTCGTCCAAAACCCTAGCTCCTTCTAGCCTATAAAAGAAGGGGTAGGGGTACTATTTGGAGGAGGAAAGACATAGCAAAGAAACTCTGCCCAATTGCTGAATCCATTTGTCCCAACCCTTTAGCATTTCCTCAAGCCTAAAGAGAATTCAAGTAAAGCAGTTGGAGGACAAAGAAGAGGAGGAGCCCAGGATCAGGATCGAGGAACGGTGGCCGATCTCTATCATTATTATAAGTTGACTCATCTTGAGATTAATAAAAGAATATTTTTCCCATCCCAATGCATGAGTTATGTGTGGTTTTTGTAATTTATGCTTAATTTCTAACCCTCAAGTAGAAAAGTAGCATGCATGCGTAGTGTTTTGTCTTGATTGTAGGAGAACTTTGGAAGGAGCAGCGTAAGCAAACGGACAAAGCGCAACAGAGGATTTACACCAAACATCAGTAAAAAGGTTAGTAAGTCCTTTCCATGCTTGTATGTGAAAAAGGGGTTTTAATTTTTGGGGTGGTAGGTTAAAAGTGATTTCTTTAAGGTCATGATCTGCATGCAAGTCTGGCCCTAGCTTGCTAGTCCGTAGGGTATTATTTCCCAACAACAATAATGTACTACACAATCTCACCCAAGATAGTTCTATGGGTGATTTCAATGCTCATATGATAGAAGTATGGGATAGAGTGGGGATCTGGAATTGCAATTCATCTTCTACGGACTTGATCTTGTTGTTCTCTCTATTATTCTTAAGATTCATTCATTTGTTAATTTTATGCATGAAATCTAACTGATCTAGCAGATAACAGATCTAGCAGAACTATTCATTCATCCATTCATCAACTAACTACTGATAGAAGGTAAATATGCAATAAAAAAAACACATAACAAAGATTTTATCGTGGTTCACCCCCTCCTGTGCTATGTCCATAAAGATCTGGCTTCTTAGGCTCTTTTATTTATATTTATGCAAAATATGGCGCCGCGCTCACTACATTTCCGACTATACAATCACAAACCATGTTCCATAACCTCTGTGAGGTGGACTAGATTTCACCAAGCTCCTCAGCCTGTGATCTAACCCTCAAGATCTAGCTACTTGACTCTCCTACAACTCAACATCTTTCAAAAATGTATCAGATCTTACAGTCGTTCTCCTAACCGAGAAAAACAATATCCTCCTCCCTCGACCTAGACCTCCTAGGCACTTATTTATACTAATTTAAAATATTCTTAGCTATTACAATCTCTTACCAAAACCCTAACCCTAATGTGGTTAGTTTTTCTTACATGCACATCTTTCATGCTTTCCTCCTTTGCATGTAGCTTTCCCTCACACGTGCTGCTTTTCCTGCGAGTCGTTCTTCTCCAAAATTAGACCTTCCCTTACCAAAATTGGGTCTTTCCTCAAAATAGGCATGTGCCCAATAGGTATGATGTCGATTGTGTCTTAGGTGTGGACCAAGGTTATACATGTAGCATTTTATTCTGAATGAATAAGAAAAAAAGAGAGCAGAATGCTCAAGGAATGTTGGTTTTCTCGGATTGGGTTTCTAGGGTAAAATCTCTGTGTACTGTATGTTTGATTTGTCATTTACTTTCTTTATTAAATATTTATTCCTCTCTTCTGCTTGGTTTAGCATGGAAGTGTTCCTCATTTCCTAAAATGTGGCATCAGAGCTAGGTTTAACAACTTTGGATCTGAGCTAAACCCTAGGTTCAGTAAGAGTCATAAGTCATAAAATGTGTTAAAGATCGTGTTAAAGAATGGCGAGCAACTCGATAATAGAGATCGAAAAATTCAATGGCCATAAGTTTGAGCTTTGGAAGATTAAAATTTAATATCTCCTTGTAGATCGAGAAAAATGGACAACATTCTGTCCAGGTACCATGCCGACATGTATGTCTACGGAAGAATGGGAGAAACTCGAGAGAAGAGAAAGGATTATGATTCAAACTTGTCTTGTAGATTCTGTACTGTTGAATGTCTCAGGTTAACATTTGACCAAGAAATTGTGGGACAAGTTGGGGAGCTTGTACCATTCGAAATCCATGGTAAACAAGTTGTTTCTTAGAAATAAATTGTATCTTCTGAGGATGAGTGAGGGAAATTCGGTGATTGAGCATTTAAATGTGTTTAATACCATTATAATCCAATTATCTTCTATGGATATTAAAATCATTGAGGAGGAAAAATGTATTATCCTATTATGTTCTTTTCCAGACTCTTGGGATAGCTTAGTTGTGTCTATAGGGAGTAATATAACCGCATTAGCACTAGAAATTGTGGTTGCATCTCTACTGGAAGAAGAAATGAGAAGGAAGAACATGGAAGGATCTACCAAATACGATTCAGTGGTGAGAGGTCAATCAATTGATATAGATAAAGGTAAATTCTCCGGTAGAAATTCTAAGTCAAAGGGTAGATTTAAATCCTTGGTTCACTCGACAAGAAGATGTTGGAAATGCAGTAAAGTTGGGCATTACAAAAGGGACTGCAAGTCGAAGGCAATGGAAGTTAGTACAAGATCCGATGAGAATTGGTCGACTGAGAGAAAAAACAACTCTAGATAAGGGAGGAGATGTCTACGTGGAATCGACCAGTACATAGTCGGATCAAGATGTTTGGTTGATCGACTCAGGATCATCCTATCATATGACACCACATAGAGAATGATTTTATGAATATGAACAATATGAAGGAGGAAATATGTTCTTGGGGGACGACTTGACAACCAAAATTGTTGGATGAGGACAAGTTCGACTGATACTGTAGGATGGGAGGTGTAGAACCCTTCCAAGTGTGCTACACATTCTAGGTTTGAAAAGAAGCCTGATATTTGTCAACAAGATGATTGATGCAGGAGTGCACACTCTATTTTAGAAGGATTTGTACAAGATGGTCAGAGGTGCAATGGTATTAATGAAAATAGTTTGGATTGGAACCCTATACAAGTTACTAGGGAGTGTCGACTTGACTGGATGAAAAAACATCGTTGTTCCTAAAGTTGACTCGACTTGGGCTGAGTCAATTCAAACCGACTCGATAAGTGATCACAAAGTCGAGCCGACCATGCTATGGTGCAAGAGAATGGGACACATAGGATAAAAATGACTTCAAGCTATGCATAACATGTGTATGGTAGAATATTTTCCTGAATCTAATTTAGAAGTCAAATTTTATGAACATTGTATATATGGAAAACAAAGTCAGGTGCGGTTCCCATCTGGAGCAAAAAGGGAAAATGAGATTCTAGTGTTGGTTCATAGTGATGTGTTTGGCCCTGTTTTAGTGTCTTCACTTGGTGGATCCTTGTATTATGTCTCCTTCATAGATGATTTTTCCAGGAATACATAGATATATTTCTCGAGGAAGAAATCAAAGGTTTTCGAGAAATTGAAAGAGTTTAAATCTCTTGTAGAAAACCAAACATATAAGAAGATTAAGGTGTTGAGAACTAACAACGGTGGTGAATTTTGTGGAAAATAATTTGATTAGTTCTACAAGAAGTGTGGTATAGCACGCCAAAATACCACACCATATACCCCATAGTAGAATGGAGTTGCTGAGAGAATAAATAGAACATTGATGGATAAGGAAAGGAGAATGCTCAGTGGTGTTGGGATCGCATAAGAATTATGGGCGGAGGAAGTTGACACTGCAAAATATCTGGTGAATATGTATCCTTCGTTGGTGCTAGTCGACATGACTCCACAAGAGGTATGGTTGAGTAAAAAGCCTTCAGTTTTACATCTCAAAGTATTTGACTATGATGCATTTGTTCATGTTCCCAAGGAAAAGAGGAGCAAGATGGACAATAAGTTATTCAAGTGTATTTTCATTGAATACAAAGAAGGAATGAAAGGGTATAAGCTCTGAGATCCTGCATCAAGGAAAATAGTGTACAATCAAGATGTGGTCTTCAAAGAAGTCGGAAGTAAGTACGAGACTAAAGAATTTTTTCAGACCAATATTAATCTAAAGAAGGTGCGGTTTGAATTGAGGAATGAAGAAGATGATTCAGATGAGTCGACTGAATCAGAATAAGAGGTGGAACAACCAACCCCCATTGTAAGGATATTAGAAAGAGTAAGAAAACCAGTCGAAAGGTATAGTCCACTTCGTTATCCCCATTTTGTGGATAACTAAGGATATTGTTAGGTGATTTATATGTACTAAAAAAGACACTAAACTACCCTCAATTAAATTGTCAACTCGGGGTAAGTAAACTTAGAGTTGTAGCAAAATATATGCCAAAGGTAAAAGGTTGGTAGGAGTATAATCTAACTAATGAACACACCTATCTATGACTAATATACTCAAGCAAACCTATCTAATGAGAAAACCCTACTAAGCAACTTGAAACTATTTAACCTAAGTACTTTTGGGCCAAGGATTGATGGATAGTCCTAAGAAAAGCAAGTAAACCCTAATTTAAAGAAAACTAGTTCATGCCAATGAGCAAAAGCAAACTACCTAAGCATATCAATAAGCAAATGACAAAAGAAAACTAACTTAACTTGCCAACCTACATTCAATGAGAAACTACCCCATGAAAGCAAATAAATGAACAGTAAGCAAATACACCTATCTAACCTATAAAGAAAACAGACAAGTAAGCAAAGACAACTAACTACCCTACTAAAGCAAATGAGCAAGTAAGAAAAAATAACTAAAGCAAATAGGGAAGTAAGCAAAGACTTCTCATTGAACAACTATCTAGCCTAAGAGGCAAGTGGACTAAATGCTTGATGCAAAACTACTTCTAATGCATGAGATGAAATTCATTTTATCGAGAACAAGAAAGACTACCAACTAAATGCCTAATTTATGACAAAAAAAACTTCTCTTAAATCTATTGAATCAAAAGACTAATTACCCTATGACAACAATAAAACTATATTCTAACTTATGAAAGCAAGAAACTATCTTTAATCTATGAAACACTCAAATGTAACGCTGGTGGTTGTGTGAATGCCTTCGGTGGTGACGGATGATATCTCGATGACACTTGACAACAAAGGACAACTCCAATGATATAAAATCAACACTAATCTCAATGGAAAAATGGAAGGTATGTATTAAACAATCCAATGAGAATTTAGCCATGACAAAAGTAATGTTAAATACCCTGCATATTCATGTGTAAACCATTAACATCATAATGAGATCATCATTGTTTAACCAAGAAATTTAATTGCATTTTAATCTATGAAAGGAAATTGCGTAAAGGAGAACTATGCTATGTCTACTCTAATCATTCAAACTATGATAAGAAAGTGAATTAGAAACAGAAATTAGATTATGCTACCAAAAAGTAAATTGACAATCTACATTAACCAACAACTAAGCAAATGAAATCTATCTAAAACTAAGACAAGAAAACTATGATTAAGAACTAGAATTAAATCTATCCATTCATCAAAGATCCCTGTCAAAGGAAACCCAAATAAAGCTCTGTTTTATTCTAAAAACTCTGTTTTAAACTTGACTATAAGATCATAAATAAAAGCGTAATTTGATATCTAAATGCATATGGGGTTAGTGTAGAGACTTGCAAGTCTATTCCTAGCCTACAAAACTAATTCATGTTAACATAACCCATCACACTAACCTGCAAAAGAAAAATAAAACAATTAAATCATAGCTAGCTAATTAAAACATGCATGTACAGGAAATAAAAGACAATTTAAATTATGAAATGTATAAACAACACACTGATCATCACCAGACTACTGGTGAACCCCCCAGCAAGTTGTGGCTACCTTTTACAAGCACACCACAAACTTCAACATGCCGAATTCACCATGAAAACATGGAAACACAGTTCTGACACAATTCTGGCAATGTAAAATACCAAAACAGAGTAAAAACGAATTTGCCTCTAATCTAATGGCTCTTCTACTTGCTTAACAATATAATGACCATCTTGGAAGTATTTATAAGTTTACAAACCAAGTGGTCGACCACAGGAGGATTGAACCACCTCTAAATTTGGTAAAATGCAATAAATGATACCATAACTAACAAAACGGAGAAAGCCAATAATTGCCATCTTTAGACAACTGAAACTGAGTTTTCTTGAGCTTAGTAGCTGGAGGGGGCGAGGATAAACAAAACCCATGTGCCCAATTTTTCCATCACTGGACGCCAATGCCATAACCGCCAACTCACCTTGCGTTTTTGTGCAATACTGGGTGCTGGAACGAGTGTCGGATCGGGTACCGGAACAAGTGCTGGAACGAGTGCCGGATCAAGTGCCGGATCAAGTGCCAGAACTGGAAACATGGTGTGTTTTTCCTTGTAACAACAAAAAAAACATGAATTAACTCTTGGAAATCGTAGAACAATATGAATTAAACTTGATTTAGTCATTAAACATAAATTACATGCACCTTATGCCGATCATACCATTTTATCATCAAATTCTTCAAAAAGATCCTTCAAAAGATGAAAAAAACATATATACATATGGAAAAAGTGTATAATAACCATCATGAAAATGATCATATCTTGGGCCCAACATTACCCCCACACTTACGAGTTTATAGGTCCCACTGCAAACAAAAATAAGTTACCCCTCGGAACTAGGCTTGCTAAGGAGGATCATCTTTGGAAGCCTCTCCTTCTTGCTGTGTAGACCTAGCCTTGTGCCTCTTGTGTTGCTTCAACTGTGCTCTGAGGCTACTGTTAGATTTAGTCATTTGATCAACCAACTGCTGAAGGGAGTTGACCTTTGCCTGAAGGACTACATTGTCATGATGAAGGTGTACATCTATTGTCTTCCTCTCTTCCAATTGTTGGAGAAGCTGATGGTTTTATTTTTGTAGCTGCTCTATGGTTGGGACAAAATTGACAATCTCTGAGGAAGGCTTAGATGCTTTGAGAGATGTGGAAAATTTATCAGTTTTAGGATCTAGAATGGGCATATGTGAAGTAGGGGTGATGGGAGATCAAAAAGGTGAGGTAGGTTATGATTTTGTTTTCCTTAGTGGCTCTAATCCATCTGTAGAGACTTCCCTAATTTTCTTATGAGGGATCTCAAGGTCGGAGGACACTTGGATAGGATCCGAAGCAGGTGGAGGTTTTTCATAAGTCTTGGTTCTTGTGCTTCAGGTACTCTTCTGGAAGGGTCCCTTAGCAAATCGGTTGGCTCCCCTCTTGTTTGTAGGAATGATGGGAAAGTCTTGCTGCATTACTTCTTGGAGTTTCTTAGGTGTAGGACCAAGAGAAAGTGAAGGCATTGGGGGGTCAACAATAGGCTTCTTTTGGTCTTTGTTCTTGGTCTTTTCCCCCGATGAAGAAGTAAGAATGTCAACAAGATTTTGGTATTGTTCCGGAAAAGAGAGGGTTTGTGCAATGGAGTTTGGAGTTCTTGGAGAGTGAGGCTTGGATGGAGAGATAGTTTTTAGGCTAAGTGGCTTTCTGCCAGTCTTAACTGTCAAGTGGGGGTTTGCAAATTGGTAGATAAAGGCGTCCCAATTTTTCCCCTACTTCTCTAGTTCGGTAAGAATGAGGAGTTTGATCAAATCATGGTGGAAGAGACTATTGTGGGGGTTAGTCACATTTTTCCTCACTTGAGAGGACATCTTCTCCAAGATTTTGAGAAAATAAAAGGGAAAGTTCAAGGGTTTGTTGAACAGAAAATGAGCCAACAATCTAAAATGACAAGCTTTGAAGGTGGATTATCTACCTTCACATGTAATTAACCTTGTGATGACAATGAGGGGGTTAACCAATTCTGTCTTTATCCACTCCTTAGAATACCCTTTCGCTCCTAAAATGCTCTCGAATTCGGGCTTGAACACCCTGTTGTAACTTGAGCATGAAAATTGATGATTCTTGAACCATCTATCTCCCATTCTTGGGAGCTTTGTTGCAGTAGAAATGGACTCTTTTGTGACTTCAAATATAAGAGACCCCGCATGTGTTGTCTTACCATCAAAACCAACTGCAAATTGCATAGATAAGTCGTCATCATGGCCCTACAAACTAGACAGAAATGGCCCCTAGCCAGCACACAAAAACACTTCCCTGCACTGTGCAAATTCAGGAATGGTAAACAAGTCTGCATAGAAGGAGGGTTCGTATCTCCTGGGCATTGTGACAGAGGTTGAATTCACCAAGCAAGGGAGAAATCAAGCCAAGAAATGACACAGATTTAGCACAAGCTGAATGTATTTTGAACAGGGGATGAAATGGAAGAGGTTGGGCGCGATTTCTTAACACAAAGGAGAGAAATTGACAAGGGAAAATGATATAATAGAGTTCCCAACCCGATTTTGGATGCTCTTATGGTGAAGTACGTTGTCCACATGTACGCGTAAGCTTCCATGTGTGGGAAATTCGAATTTGATGGCAAGGTTTGGAGCAATGTAGTAGTGTGTGGTAAGATCAATGTCCAAGTCTTTTGACTTGGACATTTGATCATCAACATATGAATCATCTTTAATCAATGTCTGTAACAAATTTAATTGAATGTAATTGATTTCCAGTTACCTAGAATCTAGGACAGTTACTGGTATTCAATTCAATGGCACTTCATTCGGCACTTCAAACAACATCTCATCCGACACCTCATACGGTACTTCATTCAGTACCTCTATGTTAAGTGAATTTTCACCTCTTATAATGGATAGCCTGCAAATTTGAAGTGTTTTTGACAATCACAATAGTTAATGAGCAGAGGAAGAATGCTCTATGATCACTCATTCTTCTTGCATATGACATATAATGTCAAAAACTACAATGAACAGGTTATAGCAAGCGTAAAACATGTGTTGTCAAACCTACAATATGCATCTTGTAATGGAAGATAACCAATAAAGAGTGGTCTGTTAAATAACCGATAAAGAGTGGTATGTTAAGCATGAGTTCAGTAATTTATAACACATAGGAGTTAAGCATTTTCTTTTTAAAATAACATGACTATCAATGTAATAACCTGTATCATGGTGATAATAAAAATATTCTTGAAAAAGCTTATTTCTCTAGGCAATGGTCATTTTTCAACTCATGAACCCCTCCCCCACACCTAAGTATTGTGACACCTCACAATCAAAAGTATAGGAAACTAGTCAGTATCCCCCAATAGCCGAAGATTTATAGTATGTCAAGTGTAAGGATAAAATTTCACAGATTGGTCTGACGAGACAGTTAGGTGATGGCTCCACCTATAGGATAATATATCCTATATACAGATAAGAAGAGGTGGGCAAGAGAGTTTCAAGATAGTCTTAGAGTTATTTCCCAATGGAAAGTTTATGGAGTTCATTAAACTCAGCTTAACCACACATACTTCATGTCATCTTTGTCTGCAAGTAATGTCATACATCAAGACAAGTTTACATTTATTATTTATTTTTGTCAAATTACCATCCTCGCTAGGTAGAATGCCCCGTTGCCAGAAAACCTGTTCAGTACTCCGACGGGTTTACCTAGTCATACCACAGGCCGATACTCGCTGCCAGCATACCTATTCAGTATCCCAACGGGTTAGCCTCTTAAACCCTCAGAGATTGGCCCTCCATATTTTAAGATTTTTAATATAAGATTGCTTATGCAAGAAGATGGGGGGACAACTCTGAAAACAAATTTTTTCTTTCCTTTTTTACTTTGGATGGTATTTATGTTAGAGGATGAATTTCTGTTATATTGTTTAGTGGTTGTCCTGATGTAAGGGGTACTTAAGCGGATGTGGCCTATCTAAAAGATATGATATAATCAAGCTATTTAGTGTATAGTGGATGGTACCATTGAGAAAGAACAAAAAGGTATCTCTAGGCTCAACTTATTTTCTTCCTTTGTAGTTATTCTGATGTTTCCATGGCTAACTTCTAATTAGACCTCCTTGTTACTCTTTGATAAGGACACTTGACTTACTTACTCAGGTTTCTTGGAAAAACTGTACGAGAGACCTCTAGGCTTGATAGTTGTGGTACCACTTCCTTATACAGTGGTGAAGAGTTTCAAGAGCAACTTCTTTAGAATGCCTTAAAAAATGATAATTTTGGAAAGACATGGCTAATTACAGTAAGTCACTATTCATTTGATGCTTTAGCAGACATAAAATTCAAGTATAACAATGTTTTGAAGAAATATCCTTGAAACTGTGTACTCTTGGTGAAATAAATACTTACAGAAACCTCTAGAATTGCCTTATTAACAAAATTCAAAAACTATTTACATATATATAGTAGGAAATCTTAAAAAGATTTTCAAGAACAAGCGGGAAATTCCCCATCTACTAAGGCCAATGCCTTGTCAGTTGACATGACCTGTAGAAAATCCTCTTTGGAAATGGGCTTATGATAAAATTTAAGTCGGTGTCCATTTACCACAAAGGAGACTTGTCCATCATCAATTGTTTTAATTTTTATAGCTCCATTGTCATATACAGTGTCTACCTCGTAAGGGCCCAAACAACAGGTGGTAATTTTGTCTTTGAATGTTTTGAATCAGGAATCAAACAATAGAGCCCAATCACCAGGCTGGAAGTGCTTCTTCTTAATAAACTTGTCATGCCACTTGCTCCTCTGGTTTTGGACTAATATCGTCCGTTGGATGACATCTTGCTTGATTTCATCCAACTCATTCAACTGTAGGGATCGTTGCTTCTGAGCCTCATCTAGGTTCAATCCTAACTCTGCGGCAATACATAAGGTCCTTACTTGGAATTCTATACGTAAAAGTACTTGTTTCCCGTACATTAGCTCATAAGGGGTATGCCCAGTGGTATTTCTCTAGGTGGTCCGATATGCCCACAAAGCCTCTGGGAGCCTATCAGGCCAAATTTCAGTGATGTAACTGAACAATATTGGTCAAGATGGCTTCTAGAACTTTGTTTTTGGATTCTACTTGGCCATTGGCTTGTGGGTGGTATGGAGAAGATTTATGGTGTTTAATTCCATATTTCTCTATTATATCTTTCATCAGCTTGGAAGTGAATTGAGTGCCTTGATCAGTAACATTTTCAAGAGGGAAACCAAAGCGGGTAAAGATGTCTTCATAGATGAATTCAACAACAGACTTCCCCTGAATAGGGATTTTGCCTCTACCCATTTGGTGACATAGTTCGTACAAACCAAGATATAGTTCTTCCTACGGGACATGGGTGAAATTGGTCCTACAAAGTCAAGGGCCCATTTTTCGAAGGGTTCTATCATAACTTGGGCCTGCAAAGGCATTTCTTCAGTTGACGTAGGTGTACCTATCCTTTGGCAACTATCACAACTTCTCACATACTTGGAAACATTTTTGAAGATGCTAGGCCAGTAGTAACCTGAATTTAATACCTTATATGTTGTGCATTTGTCAGAGAAATGGCCACCACATGGTCCATCATGAAAACGTCATAGTATTTCAAGTACCTCGTCCTCTTGGACACATCTACAAATAATCAAATCAGGACCTGTGCGAAAAAAATCATGACCAACCCAAGAAAAATTAACACTCTGTGTAATAATTTTTCGCTTTTCATGAGGTGACAAATGAGACGGTAATATCCTAGTAGCCAGATAGTTTTCCATATCCGCAAACAATGGGGTATTGATAGAGAGGGAAAAAATATGCTCATCTGGGAAACTATCATCTACAGGGGTATCATCATCCTCATTCTTTATTCAGGAAAGAAATTCAGCTACTACATTATCCTTTCCAGGTCGATCAAGCATAGTGATATTAATTTCTTGCAATAACAAAATCCACCTAGTCACTCGGCCATCAATTATAGGTTTGTTCATGAGAAACCTAATGGAAGAATGATCGGTGTGTACAAATACTTCATAACCTGTAATGTAATGACGAAACTTGTTAATAGCATGAACAACTGCCAAGAACTCTTTCTCAATGACTGTGTAGTTCAACTCAGTAGGGGACAAGTTCTTGCTTACAAAATAAATGGCATAGGACTGTTGGTCCTCTTTCTGCCCTAATACCCCTCCTATTTCTATGTCGGAGGCATCAATGGATATATGAAATGGGAGAGTCCAATTGGGCCCTCTAAGAACTGGTGCTATAGACAACTTAGCTTTCAGGGGGTTAGTCTCTAATTTTGTCTTGGTTTAGTGAGAAACCCTTGTGCTAAACCCTCCTTACCCATTCCTCATTTTCCGTTTTCAGTTGTTTTCCATTTTTATATTTTGGTATTTCGTGGTTTGCATTATAGTCTTTGATGATTTATTTAAGTTTGATTTTGAAAAGACATTGTTTAAAATTGAGGTGTCTCCTTTTATGCTTTTGAATTTCAAAATTTCAAGTTGT
This sequence comes from Picea engelmannii, assembly GCA_009831015.1. Lineage (NCBI taxonomy): Eukaryota > Viridiplantae > Streptophyta > Pinopsida > Pinales > Pinaceae > Picea > Picea engelmannii. The sequence goes on along the minus strand of ML792319.1, from coordinate 249,649 downwards.
CAAACGCGCTATGGGAATAAGCTTATTCCCGTAGCGCCAAATAATCATGCCATAGCTTGTGTTTTCCATCCCAATTTAGTTATGATGACACGATTCATGAATTGAGAATTCGTATCCTCCCACGAAAGCTTAGCAATCATTTCCAAATCCATCAGTTTCATAATATAATTGCTATGTATGCGCGTAGGGTTCATTTCAAAATCACCTATTGCTTGATGATCATTATATGTTACCTGTTCGAGTTGGCTTAATTCAGGCTTGCAGTGAGAAATGCAGGTATCCATTCAAAGCAACAAGATACACTAACAAGTGCAGGTGGTGAATTTGGAACCCTAGGACGACGGTTGCAGAATTGGGTTTAATGGCGCCTAAGAGCAACGGATAGGTTGCCAGAATAGAACCAAAAGGTGCCAAACTTCTTAAAGTGTATCCTCAGATGGCCCAAAGGTTCAGGGACGCCGAGTGTCTTGAGTTTCTCACCACATTTTAGGGTTATGATGAGGAGGTTTCCATGGAATTCGCTCTGAACTTTGATGGTCACGAAGTTGAAATCAGTAATATGGTGATGCTAGTGATAGAGAAGACTATAGAAAAGGATTGTAGGCTCATGGTTGGAGGGGAAATATGGTGGAAGAAGGAGCACATGGTTACTGAATTTGTAAATCAATTCCTCCTTCCAGATAAGCAGAATCCAGATTGGAGAAGGGGAATACCTTGCAATTAGGTTAGACCCGAATGGCACATTTCTCTAGTGGTGATTCACAGGTACATCACCTGTGAAGGAAGGTTTTCATTGGTCTACATCTACCATATCAGAATACTGATGCATCTAAACAATGATTACCTTTAAATCTTCCTTATTTTCTACTTAAAAGTTTGACAAAAATGTCCAAGAAAGTGCAATCAATTTCCACTAATGCTAAAGGTAGTTTGTTCCGTCAAGTCCTTATTAAAACCCTAGTCATGTCTACCCTGAACGAATCACAGAAGCCCTGGAAATGGCTCACGCAATCATTAAAACCTATTACTCAATCCAATAAGCAAAAAAAGGGTTGAGGGAGGAAGACCATTAAACAGAGCTGAGATATTTCTGATGAAAATCCTATGAAAGATGAGTCTTTTGATATCAAGGTAACTAAGAAGAGCAGAAGTAAGAGGCCTCGATGGGAGCCTGAAATTGAAATGCTTCCTGAGGAAGATGTTAAAGGGGAGACAGAGTCAGATAATGATCTCACTGCTCAAACTACAGTCAATTCTAAAATGCCATCGACCAACAAAAGGAGCATTGCAATCAAAGGAAAAAAGGATAAAGGTGTGTGTGTTTCACAGAAACCTCGGAGAAATTCGAATAGGGTTACTAATAAGTATAGGCTGAAGTCAAAGGCAATGTTAAATTCGTCAATCAAAGAAGAAAACACCATAAGAATAGAAGATGATTCCGAGGATGTTGAAACAAGTACCAAGAAAAGAGAAAAAAAGACCTCATTACCCAAGAAATCTGACAACAAAGGAAAGGGAATACTTACACCACCTACAGGCCCTGTAACGAGAGCTTCAACTAGATTAGAAAAAGCTAAAGAAATGTCTAAAGGCATCAGTGAATTCCCTGAAGAAAAACAAGATTACTTGGAAGACTCAGATTACTTACCAGATGTACCTGGAGCTTTAGATTCATCAAGTTCCGAGGAAGAACATAGCTCAGAATTAATCTCAAAATACCAGGTTAAAGCCAAGGAACCTAGTGTTGCCTTAAATCTAAACGAAACTGCACCTTTTGAAGAATTCTCAGGATTCAGGGTTGAGATAAGAACTGATAAGGAAAAGATTAAGGAATTTCAGAAAACAATAAAGCAATTAAAGAAGGAAAAGGTGCAGATAGAACACTGGAATGATCACCAGCAAGAAAGGATTCAAGGTCTTAAAAAGAAGAAGAAAGAGAAAAGGGCATTGCTTAAGGAACTCAGGGAAATTAATTTCAGACTCTACTGGAACAATGTTGTGCTAACCACAAAGCTCAAGCAGAAAAACGCCAAAGCCACTGCTGTGATTTTATCCTAAAGGTAACATGAAGATTTGGTCAATTTTGTTTAAATGTTCTCCAGGATATATGGAAAAATATTATTCGCTTTGATCAGGGAAATGCTAAGACTTCGATCCATTTTACAGAGTCAAACAAAATCCCTATTTTGTAGAGTCAAATGTAATGCTAGCAATATTTGTTATATCAAGTTGTTGAGCTATGGACTATTTTGGGGGGTAGAAGCTCATTTTGAGTGAATTACTTTAGGAGTTGGATACTTTTCGATTCTAGTCATTAAAGGTTGTTCTAGATAATAAGATCTGGAAGTTTTTATAGATAGTTTAAATAGACAGAAGAGAGACCATGTTGAGGTCGAAAAATTGGAGATCCAGAGAAACTTTTTGTGGAGATTACTGTAAAAGACATTTATGTTCAATTGACACTCAATAGCAAAGGCATATGGATGGTTAGACCTTATTTTTTCTACTCTGTTATTTCATTCTTCATGCTTGAATTTATTATTCAGATTGTAATTCTTTTTGATTCTTGAATGTTAATTTATACAGTGAAGATTTTGCTGTAGAGATAATTTTCAAGTAATGATGTCAAGCTGATACCCTTGTTTCTTTATAATATATTGAGACAAAAACTATTGTGAAGTTGACAAATTGAGGACTTCACTTTCCTTTTTCTTAAATTGGTTTAATCCATCTATGTATCTACCTATTATTCAATCAGTGGGATATGCTATGTTTTTATCTTGATTTTCATGTCATGCTGTAATCTTGACCCAGTTTTCAACCACTCTACAAAAAACCAAACCATAAAACCTTAAAAATACTTTGCAATAAACGAATGATGCCCTAGCTTTCCCTCTCACAGTCAAGTGAAAATTTAGCGACTAACATTTTTGGCGCCGTTGCTGGGGACGAAGAAACGAAGATATCTTCCCTGGGGAAACGACGAGTTTAGATTCAGATATTGATGGTGAACAAGATTTTGGACATTTTCTAAGACTGTGATTATTCACCTGGCGACTCCTTTGTGGTAATTCTGGCTCCTAAAAAAGAAGGGAAAGGACCTAAAATTCCTCAAAATCCTCCACCATCAAATAAGAGACCAGTAACAAGGAAAAATCCAGATCCCGATCCTGTAGCAGCAGTGCCAGATCCTGAAAAAATACTAATAAAACCTAAAGTTCTTCCTGGTTAGTCTTCACTTTGAAAAGGGAAGTTATCTTCAGAAAATTCTCAGGCATAGTCTTCTGAAATCGTCAAAACCCAAGCAAATGAAGATTTGAAACCCGAAAGTGAAATTAAGCCTGTTGTTGAGTCTGATATAGTTTCATTCCCTACAAATGTTTCAGAGTTAAATCCAGAACAAAAGAAGTTGCTTATTGAACTCATTAAACAGGAATATCCAGACTTGTTGCCTGAAACTGGAAATTTGAAGATTCCCAACACAGGTGTTAAGAGTGAAACAAAGACTTCTTCATCATCTTGTGAATCTTTATCATCTAAGGATTTTGGATCACATTATTGTTATTTTGATAATCCTCTGCTTCTCATTCCATTAGCTGATCACATTCCAGAAGAGAAATCTCCATCTGCTGAAAGACAGGGTTCAGGGACAGTACATAAGAGTTGTAATATACAAGGGATTTTTTCACCTCCAACATCACCAATCTTGATCACTCCCAAAGCTCTAAACACAACTAATATGGCCGCAGATAGAATGGACCAAATAGTTGCAGCTAGGTATACTCCCCTGGTACTTCCACAAGTCATGTATGCTTTTCCACCAAATGATTATATGAGATATTTGCCCAGATTTAATGGAGATGGATCAATTACTGCTGAAGAGAATTTGAGTTTGTTTTATAGTTTTGCAGACAATTTCAATGTAGATCATGCTGATGTGTGGATGAGATTATTCATACAGAGTTTAAATGGGGAAGCAAGAAAGTGGTTTAGGAGTTTGCCTGCTAATTCAATAGCTGATATGGTAGCTTTAGATGAGGCATTTATCAATCAATGGGCAGATAAAAAAGGCCTTTCTCAATCAATGGGCAGATAAAAAAGACTTTCAATACTACATTACTGAATTTGGTTCTTTAAGGAAGAAACAAGGTGAATCAATACCCGATTTTACCAAAAGGTTCAACCTGATGTATGGTAAAATTCCAGAGGAGATAAAAATTTCAGAGACATCAGCTAAAATCACTTTTGCCAATGCATTCGATGCCGAATTTTCTTTGTTGCTTAGGGGAAGAAGAGCCACTACCCTCAGCCTAATGCAAGATGCATCTATTGAGGTAGAATCAAACATATTAGCAGTAGACAAATTGAAGTCTAGAAGTGACAGAGATAGAAAAAAGCAAAAGGAAGAGTTGCCTTCATCTTCTAATCCAACATCCGATATTAAAATGGATGAAATGACTAAGATGTTGAAAACTTTGACATCTGAGATGGCAAGGTTGAATATGGAACAAAAACATCCCAATAGACCTACACAGTAGGGAAGTTACAAAAATCCAAATCAGTTCAGGAGACCAAACAATGTACCTCAAATTTTACCAAGAGAAAGAAAAAATCAAGATGACCAAAAGGTGTTACCTGCTTTTCAGAATAATTCAGTAGATGAGGAGGAAGATAAGGATGGTACATAAGAAGACCCGACAATTCATTTGAATGATTTTGAATCATCTCCTCTACATGTGACACAACAAGAATATGAAGACGCTTTGATTGCAAATCCATTTGAGGAAGGGGATGGAGAGGAGATTGTCCAGCATGAACCTACAGGGAAAAAATACAATCTCAGATATCTTTCCTAGGCATCTAAAGCAGATATACCTATTTCTACAAAGAAATCCAGTACTCTAGTTAAGGCAGGGGCAATCAAAGGTGTTCCCAATGTCCAAGATGATCATTCATTGAAGCAACCTGTTAAGGATAACATTGCTGACATAAGGGAACCAGATAAAAAATGTTCCTATTTTTAATTTAGAACATGAAATCAACAAAATCAAGATTCCAGTACCATTATTAGAACTCTTGAAAACAAAACCATCTAGAAAAACTATCCTTAAGGCTCTAGAAGCTCCAGCTCATGTCACCTTCTTAGATACAGTCAACCTTGAAGATGAAAACCCTGCCATTACTATTAGACCTCACATTGAAGACAAAATTGATGCTTCTCCACCATTTTACATTTCACTAAATATCCATGACAAGATATTGCATAATTGCTTAATGGATTATGGTGCTTTGCATAATGTCATGCCTAAGGTGGTGATGGAATAATTAGGGTTGGAAATTACTAGACCATATCATGATCTATATTCTTTTGATTCCATGAAAGTCAAATGTCTTGGACTTATGAAAGATGTGGTTGCAACTCTTTCCCAATTACCTATGAAGAGTGTGGTATTAGATGTTATCGTGGCTGACATACCACCAAAATTTGGGATGCTTCTTTCAAGATCTTGGGCTAAAAAGGTAGGTGGCACTCTGCAAATGGACCTTAGCTATGCAACCATACCTGTTTTTGGTGGCGAACAACGGAGATTATACAGAGAAATTGTTATGATATTTAGACACTTAGGAGTTAGTTAAGATCTGCTTGGTCTAATATGTTGTTAGGTAAAAGTGTGTTTCTTTAGTATGCATTAGTATGCATTTGTAGTTAGGAAATCCGACGGTCACGATATGTTCCCAACATAGAGTGATCTGATGGTTCATACTCTCCTCGATCTTAACGGCCATTCATCCGTGGCTTAACACCCGATTGGTCCATGATATCTATTTAAAGAGCATGGAGGGTCATTTGTCGATGATCGATTGTGAGAAACTCTCTTGTAAAATCTCTCTGTAATCTTTTTCTTTGCATTAATAAACTGCTCCAAGTGCCCGCGTTGGCTGGGGCCATGGATGTTTCCCCGTAGGGCTTTTACCACGTGAAAACATCGGTGTGTTGATATTTGATATGGTTATGTGAGTGGTTACTGAAGGTGTTCATCCTCTTTTGGAATACCTGTGTTGTCGAACATGGTATCAGAGCCTGTTTGAAGACTCACTCCTGTTGTAGATCGATATCGTGAAACCGAGTTACCTCATCTCCATTTTCTGGCATTTTAGTACATTTCTGGGCTGAGTGGACTATTCCATTGCGTCCAGAGAACTCGTTTCATTCAGGAACACTTTTCGTTTCACTAGAAAAGATTTCCATTTGCCCAAGATATGGCCATTACAGTCAGATCCGGAGGTATAAAGTCTGAATACGCATTTTTTTAAAATTTTTGCAAAGTTTTGATTTTATTTTGGTTTGTAATTTTTATTTCTGGGCTGCCACTCTTTTAGATATGCGTATGCTCTTTTCCCCACACCTTGTGCGATCTCGGAAAATCAGAAACAGATAGGAAAAGGTGCATCTTCCGGGTAAGCTAACCGAGATCTAACCCTTGTTGTCATCGAGAAGCAATTTTTTTTTTTCTTGTGTGAAAAGAGTTTTTTTGGAGCATGCTCTCCAAGGCCGTCTTCAACAACAACAACAACAACAACAACAACAACAACAACAAAAACAACAACAACAACAACAACCCCAATCCTCCTTCTGAACATTACAATATGTTTTGCTAGACCATTTGGTTAAAACTTGCCTTATTAAGTAAGAGGTCTTGAGTTCAAGTCTCTCTTTTGTTACCTTTTTTGAAAAAGTTCAT
>ML792319.1:223432-238092 GCA_009831015.1 Picea engelmannii | reverse complement strand
ATTTAGACACTTAGGAGTTAGTTAAGATCTACTTGGTCTAATATGTCGTTAGGTAAAAGTGTGTTTCTTTAGTATGCATTAGTATGCATTTGTAGTTAGGAAATCCTACGGTCACGATATGTTCCCGACATAGAGTGATCTGATAGTTCATACTCTCCTCAATCTTAACGGCCATTGATCCGTGGATTAACACCCGATTGGTCCATGATATCTATTTAAAGAGCATGGAGGGTCATTTGCCGATGATCGATTGTGAGAAACTCTCTTGTAAAATCCCTCTGTAATATTTTTCTTTGCATTAATAAACTGCTCCAAGTGGCCGCGTTGGCTAGGGCTGTGGATGTTTCCCCGTAGGGGTTTTACCATGTGAAAACATCGATGTGTTGATCTTTGATCTGGTTATGTGAGTGGTTACTGAAGGTGTTCATCCTCTGTTGGAATACCTGTGTTGTCGAATAGAAATCAGACTGGCTTATTTGGTAAGTGATCACGATAATCCCACTAATCATCCTATATATGTTGTAGAAGATGATCTGGGTTCTTCTATCTTTCATATGGATGAGGAAATGGCAGAAGTATCAGTCATAAAGTCAATAACTGCAGTAGGAGATAGTGAAGACCATTTTGTTTGGAAAATGTATTTTGATGGGGCTTGTTCTAAAGAAGGTTTCGGAGCTGGTATTGCTTTCATTTCCCCTACCAAGGAGGTTATTCCAATGTCATATAAACTTGAATTTGACACCACTAATAACATCAGTGAGTATGAATCTTTGTTGTTAGGTTTGAAAGCTACAAGAGATATGGGAATAAATAAGTTGTCTATTTTTGGAGACTTCGAACTTATTGTTCACCAGGTTAGAAACATATATCAAACCAAACAACAAAGATTGAAACAATACAGAAATGAGGTGTGGGATTATGTGGATAATTTCTTCTTGGAATTCAATATTACTTTTGTTCACATGGATTTAAATCAGCAGGCTGACTCTTTGGCATTTGCAGCAAGCAACTTTAAAAATCCGATGTTTCCTAATCTGAAGTTTCAAATTGAAGTTAGACACAGACCCTCAATTCCAGATAATATAAAACATTGGTAGGTTTTTAAAGACGATGAGGAAATTCAGAGATTTTTGAAAACCATTGAAGAATTTTCTAACATTTCAATTGATCAAGATGACGAAGATGCAGAAGCAAAAATACACACTGCAGAAGTTCTTCAGTATTCTATTGTTGGTCACAAGATCATCGAATTGAAGACAAACCATTTTCCTAAGGGTTTGGTTCCATTAGAAAGGTTGTTCGATCATAATGATGTCTCCAGGAAGGTTGTTATCCAAACAGAAGAAACAGATGTGGAAGACTGTGACATTAGTTTGGATGCAAATCCCAGGTTGGTAAAGGCATCCAAGAAACTGTCACACAAAAAAAGGAAGCGTATATTGAATTAATGAAACAATATTCAGATATATTTGCCTGGTCTTATGAAGATCTGAAAGTGTTTGATACAGAGATTATTTAGCACAAAATTCCTCTGAAACCTGGATCAAAACCCGTAAAGCAGAAATTCAGGCAATTCAATCCTTTACTGTTACCAATAATAGAAAATGAGTTGAAGAGGCTGCTAGAAGAAAAAATCATAGTGCCATTGAGATACTTAGAATGGGTAGCAAACCTTGTGCCCGTCAGGAAAAAGAATGGAGAAATAAGGCTCTATGTAGATTTCCAGAATCTAAACAGGTGTTCTCTAAAAGACAATTATCCATTACCAAAAATGGATTATATCTTATAAAAGTTTGTTAGCGCAAAGATAATTTCTATGCTTGATGGATATTCAGGGTACAATCAAATATCAGTAATGGAATAAGACAAAAAGAAAACAACTTTTACCACTCCCTGGGGCACCTTTATGTACGAAAAGATGCCTTTTGGGTTGATGAACACTGGAGCTACATTTCAAAGGGATATGGACATCGCTTTCATTAGTGAGAAAGACAGGTTTGTGGTTATTTACCTTGATGACATCATTGTATTTTCAGCATCAGATGAAGAACATTTACAGCAATTGAAGCAGACCTTTGAGAAATGCAGGAAGTATGGCATATCACTTAATCCTGAAAAATCACATTTTTCCATGGAGGAAGGAAAGCTTCTTGGACACATCGTTTTGTATAGAGGAATTAAAATAGATCTGGAAAGAGTAAAGGCTATTCATCTAATTGACATTCCGAGAAATAAAAAGTCAATTCAATCCTTCATTGGTAAGATTAATTTTTTAAGGAGGTCTATACCTAACTTTGCAGAAATTGTCAAATACACCATTGACATGTTGAAAAAGGATGAAGAAATTAAGTGGATACCAGAGGTGAGAGAATCCTTCGAAAGGATCAAACAGGCTATTGTTCAGGTACCCTTTCGAATTAGCCCAGATTTTTCTAAAGAGTTCGTGATTTTCTCATTTGCATCGGAAAATACCATAGTTGTTGTTCTTTTGCAAAGAAATGAGCAAGGCCACAAGCAACCTATCTCCTTCTTTAGAAAAAACCTCAGGGACTTTGAATTGAAGTATGATCTAATATAAAAACAGGCCTATGCCTTAGTGAAGGCCTTAAAATCTTTCAGAGTGTATATTCTTCGATAAAAAATTACTGCTTATGTCCCAAGCAGTGCAGTGAAAGAGTAATTGGTTCAGCCTGATTGTGAAGGTAAGCAGGGGAAATGGATAACCAAAATCCTAGAATACGATCTCACCATAAAGACTACTCAGCTGATAAAGGGACAAGGCCTCACCAAATTAATGACAGAATCCAATTGCAAAGAAATTGGATTATACCATCTTTCAGACATGACACAAGACTCTTCTGTCCAGATTGAAGAAATTGATTTACAAATAAACAACAAGTATGTTTCTTCAGAAGGTACAAAGACATCGCATTTTTTTTGATGAATTTTCAATCTCCCCTAGAGTTGGATAAATCAAAATACAGATCATTAAAGTTGAGAGCTATAAAATATTGTATTGTTGATCAGACCCTATTTTGGAAAGATCCCAACGGTTTTCTGTTGAGATGTGTGGACGAAAAGGAGGCTAAAAAAATCTTTCAAGACCTGCATCATGGTGTCTGCGGAGGTCATCATCATTGGAAGGATACTGCCTTCAAAATTCTTAGAGCAGGCTATTACTGGCCAGTTCTATTCTCAGATATTTTTTCTCAGGTCAGGGCATGTGAACCTTGTCATAAATTTTCCAGGAAGCATAAACTTATATCTCTGCCTCTGAAACCAATCATTGCCCATGGACCGTTCCAACAGTGGGGATTAGATTTCATTGGAGAGATTAATCCCACCTCATCACAACATAGATGGATTCTTACAACCACCGATTATCTTACAAAGTGGATAGAAGCAATTCTGACTTGGAATACTACAGACAAGGTAATCATGGAATTTCTAGAGGGATATATTTTTTCCAGGTTTGGCTGTCCTAAAAAACTGGTCACTGATAATGCACATGATTTTAAGTCGAATTCCATGCTTGAATTCTGCAATAAATACAATATCAAATTAGTTCATTCTACTCCCTACTACCCCCAGGGGAATGGATTGGATGAATCTTCCAATAAGACACTGGTAAGGATTATCAAAAAGTTGTTGGCAGAAAATAAAAAAGCATGGGATTCCAAGTTAAAGTTTGCTCTATGGGCTGATCACATCAGCAACAAGAAAGCTATTGGGACATCTCCCTTCCAGATGGTATATGGGACATAAGATATCCTTCCAACTCAATTGGGCCTGCCAGTATTGAAGTTTCTGCAAGAAGAACAAGAAGAACCCAATGATGTCCAAAGAATAATTTTTCATCTCATTGAAGTTCAGCAGGCTAGAGAACAGGTTAACCAGAAAGCTATTGCTCATCAGAAAAAAATCAAGGCTACATTTGATAAAGGAACTAAGAAATATGTTTTCAATGAAGGGGATTTAGTGTTGAGAAGGGACGCCAGGAGAGAAGATAAAGAAAAACAAGGAAAGTTCGATAATCTATGGTATGGTCCTTTCAGGATAACCAAGGTAATGTACAATAACACTTTTCTCCTACATAATTTAGACAACATTGAAATTTTTGGGGGCCCAGTGAATGGGAGGTTCTTGAAGCATTATTTCATCTAAAGGCTCGTCAGGTTAGAGTTAGTACAATAGGTTTCCTTTCAATAAAGACTCCATATACCCAATGGACTTGTTTTTACAGTTATACTGAGAATAAAAGACAGATAGTCACATGGGAATCAACGAATCAGAGATAAAGGAAAGGCAATGGTCTGTAGTTCTTGGAGTTTAGTATCAAAACTCCATCCCCAGAAGGAGCCAATGTTAGTCTCTAATTTTGTCTTGGTTTAGTGAGAAACCTTTGTCCTAAACCCTCCTTACCCATTCCTCATTTTCCGTTTTAAGTTGTTTTCCATTTTTAGATTTTGGTATTTCGTGGTTTGCATTATAGTCTTTGATGATTTATTTAAGTTTGATTTTGAAAAGACATTGTTTAAAATTGAGGTGTCTCCTCTTATGCCATTTGAATTTCAAAATTTCAAGTTGTCAAATGCACTACTGGAATAAGCTTATTCCCGTAGCGCCAAATAATCATGCCATGACTTGCACCTGCCATCTCGATTTAGTTATGATGACACAATTCATGAATTGAGAATTTGTATCCTCCCACGAAATCTGAGCAATCATTTCCAAATCCATCAGTTTCAAAATATAATTGTTATGTATGCGTGCATTGTTCATTTCAAAATCATCTGTTGCTTGATGATCATTATATGTTACCTGTTCGAGTTGGCTTAATTTAGGATTGCAGGGAGAAATGAAGGTATCCATTCAAAGCAACAGGATACACTAACAAGTGCAGGTGGTGAATTTGGAACCCGAGGACGACGGTTGAAGAATTGGGTTTAATGGCGCCTAAGAGGAGCGGACAAGTTGCCAGAATAGAACCAGAAGGTGCCGAACTTCTTGAAGCTTATCCTTAGATGGCCCAAAGGTTCAGGGATGCCGGGTGGTTTGAGTTTCTCACCACATTTCAGGGTTATGATGAGCAGGTTTCCATGGAATTCGCTCTGAACTTCGATGGTCACGAAGTCAAAATTGGTAAGATGGTGATTCTAGTGGCAGAGTAGACTATAGAAAAGGCTTGCAGGCTCATGGTTGGAGGATAAAGATGGTGGAAGAAGGAGCACGTGGTTACTGAATTTGTAAATCAATTCCTCCTTCCAGATAAGCAGAATCTAGATTGGAGAAGGGGAATACCTCGCAATTGGGTTTGACCCGAATGGAACATTGTTATGGTGGTGCTTCATAGGTACATCACCTGTGAAGGAAGGTTTTCATTGGTCTACATCTACCATATCAGAATACTGATGCATCTAAGCAGTGATTACCCTTTAAATCTTCCTTATTTTCTGCTTAAAATTTTGAAAAAAATGTCCAAGAAAGTGCAGTCAATTTCCACTAATGCTAAAGGTAGTTTGTTCCATCAAGTCCTGATTAAAACCCTAGTCATGTCTGCCTTGAACGAATTACAGAAGCCCTGGAACTAGCTCACACAATCCTTAAAACCTATCACTCAATCCAATAAGAAAAAAAAGGGTAGAGGGAGGAAGACCATTAAACAGAGTCGAGATATTTCTGATGAAAACCCTGTGAAAGATGAGTCTTCTGATATCAAGGTAACTAAGAAGAGTAGAAGTAAGAGGCCTAGATGGGAGCCCAAAATTGAAATGCTTCCCGAGGAAGATGTTAAAGGGGAGATAGATTCAGATAATGATCTCGCTGCTCAAACTACAATCAAGTCTGAAATGCCATCGACCAGCAAAAGGAGCATTGCAATCAAAGGAAAAAGGGATAAAGGTGTATGTGTTTCACAGAAACCTCGGAGAAATTTGAATAGGGTTACTAATAAGTATAGGCTGAAGTCAAAGGAAATTTTCAATCCGTCAATCAAAGAAGAAAACACCATAATCATAGAACATGATTATGAGGATGTTGAAACAAGTACCAGGAAAAGAGAAAAAAAGACCCCATTACCCAAGAAATCTGACAGCAAAGGAAAGGGAATACTTACACCACCTACAGGCCCTGTAACAAGAGCTTCAACTAGAGTAGCAAAAGCTAAAGAGATGGCTAAAGGCATCAGTGAATTCCCTAAATAAAAACGGGATTACTTGGAAGACTCAGATTACTTACTAGATGTACCTGGAGCTTTAGATTCATCAAGTTCCAAGGAAGAACATAGCTCAGAATTAATCTCAAAATACCAGGTTAAAGCCAAGGAACCTAATGTTGCCTTAAATCTGAATGAAACTGCACCTTCTGAAGAATTCTCAGGATTTAGGGTTGAGATAAGAACTGATAAGGAAAAGATTAAGGAATTTCAGAAAACAATAAAACAATTAAAGAAGGAAAAGGCGCAGATAGAACAATGGAATGCTTGCCAACAAGATAGGATTCAAGGTCTTAAAAAGAAGAAGAAAGAGAAAAGGGCATTGCTTAAGGAACTCAGGGAAATTAATTTCAGACTCTACTGGCACAATGGTGTGTTAACCACAAAGCTCAAGCAGAAAAACGCCAAAGCCAGTGCTGCGATTTTATCCTAAAGGTAACATGAAGATTTGGTCAATTTTGTTTAAATGTTCTCCAGGAGATATGGCAAAATATTATTCATTTTGATCAGGGAAATGCTAAGACTTTGATCCATTTTACAGAGTGAAACAAAATCCCTATTTTGTAGAGTCAAATGTAATGATGGCAATATTTGTTATATCAAGCTGTTGAGCTATGGATTATTTTGGGGGGTAGAAGCTCATTTTGAGTGAATTACTTTAGGAGTTGGATACTTTTAGACTCTAGTCATTAAAGGTTGTTCTAGATAATAGGATCTAGAAGTTTTTATAGATAGTTTAAATAGAAAGAAGAGAGACCATGTTGAGGTCGAAAAATTGGAGATCCAGAGAAACTTTTTGTGGAGCTTATTGTAAAAGAAATTTATGTTCAATTGACACTCAATAGCAAAGGCATATGGATGGTTAGATATTCTTTTTTATACTCTGTTATTTCATTCTTCATGCTTGAATTTATTATCCAGATTGCAGTGCTTTTTGATTCTTGAATGTTAATTTATACAGTGAAGATTTTGCTGTAGAGATAATTTTCAAGTAATGATGTCAAGCTGATACCCTTGTTTCTTTATAATATATTGAGACAAAAACTCTTGTGAAGTTGACAAATTGAAGACTTCACTTTCCTTTTTCTTAAATTGGTTTAATCCATCTATGTATCTACCTATTATTCAGTCAGTGGGATATGCTATGTTTTTATCTTGATTTTCATGTCATGCTGTAATCTTTGCCCAGTTTTCAACCACTCTACAAAAAACCAAACCATAAAACCTTAAAAATACTTTGCAATAAACGAATGATGCCCTAGCTTGCCCTCTCACAGTCAAGTGCAACTTTAGGGACTAACACAGGGTTTCGAAGGCAATTTGACATTGCTTAGTCCAAACAAAATCAACATCTTTAATCAATAATCCAAACATAGGTGCAACAATCTTTGTAAAATTTTCAATAAACCGTCGGTAATATCTGGCATGTCCAAGAAATATTCTCACCTATTTATGAGTCTTGGGCGATGGAAGTCTAAAAATGACCTCAATCTTTGCACGATCGAATTTTATCCCTTCAGATGAAACATGATGTCGTAGAACCACTCCTTCAGTTAACAACATTTTCATTTTTCACGACTTAGAGATAGGTTCATTTCCTAGCATATGATGAGGAATTTTTCTAAGTTGTCTAAGGCTCCCTAGTAAGTGTTTCCGTAGAATGTGAATTCATCCATATAGACCTCCACACAATCATGAATAAGATCGACAAATATCCCTAGTACTGCTCGTTGAAAAGTGGCAGGAGCATTACACAATCCGAATGGTAAGACCCTATAGGCATAGGTGCCCCAAGGACAAGTAAAGGTAGTCTTGTCCTAGTCCTTGGGTGCTATAAGAATCTGATTGTACCCGCTGTACCCATCTAGAAAGGAAAAATATTTCTTTCCAGACAAGGTATCTAGAACTTGGTCAATGAAAGGAAGAGGAAAGTAGTCTTTCAGAGTGTCTTTGTTGAGTTCCCAAAAATCAACACAAATTCTCCATTTCCCAGTCACTTTATTTGGAACCACTACAAGTGTCGATACCCACTTACTATCAGATATGGGATAGATAAATCTGACATTTAACAACTTTTGGGTTTCCTCCTTGACTATGTCTTTGAGTGCTAGGTTCATCCTTCTTTGGGGTTTCCTAACAGGTGTTACCTCCCCCTGGGTGTATATATGATGGATGCATGTGTTAGGGTGTACACCCTTCATGTCAGTGTATTCCCAGGAAAATGCTCCCGATTGTTCTTTAAGGATATCTACTAATTGTTTATGTTGGTCTACATCTATCCCGGAGTTTATATGTAAACATTTCCCTGGACTAATCTTGTAGGGCATAGTATAAGACATAGCAGACTCATATATCTCGAAAATAAAAGATGTCGAAGACAAAATGGATGGGTCTAATTGTTCTTGAAATTATTCCCCAAACATGTACTCAAATTGGTGAAAAGACTGTGGAAAATCCACACATGTGATAGCATAAATGAATTGGTTTAGCACATTTTCGGTTGTGTGCTCTTGAAGTGCCCATGCATGGTCACTTGGCAATATAGGTTCCTCCCAGTCCTCGTTCTCATATGGACATTCAAGCCACCATAGATTCTCCATAATAGGTTGAGCTGGAGGGTAAATGGTGAGCTTCTGGATAGAGATACCATTTGAGATGGTCATTTCTCCTTCTCTACAACCAATAAATGCATTGGATGTGGCTAGCCAGGGTCTTCCCAAAATAATGGGATGGCCTTTGGCAGGGTCCTTTGAATGAATGACAAGGAAATCTACTGGATACTCCCATGAGGTTAAAGTAACCATGAAATCATCTAAAATCCCTTCAAGTATAACCCTAGTCTTATCTGCTAATTCCAAAATGGTTGGGGTAGGCCAAAGAAGAGGTTGTAATTGTAATTGTTCCAAGGTAGTAGTGGTCATAACATTGATGGCTGCTCCTAGGTCTATGAGAGTGTTTCCGATGGAGACCTCATTAATGGTTATGTTCACTACGGGGTTTCCTGGATTCCCATACTTTGCTAGCTTTGGCTTCTCTGATATGTACTCAGAGAATCCTCCTACCAAATGTACTGTAGGAGGGTCCT
Source organism: Picea engelmannii (assembly GCA_009831015.1). NCBI lineage: Eukaryota > Viridiplantae > Streptophyta > Pinopsida > Pinales > Pinaceae > Picea > Picea engelmannii. The sequence goes on along the minus strand of ML792319.1, from coordinate 228,793 downwards.
TTTGCTTCCTACCTGGCTTCTTAATACATAATTCTTTGACTACCTTACTATAGATTGGAATGTCTTTAAGGGCTTGAAGTAGAGGAATCTTAACACAAATATTTTTCAATTCATTAAGAATGTCAAATTCCGGTCGGGTGGTAGGTTTCTCGATTACCAACCGGTCTGGATAAGGAGGGACCTTCGTAATTTGTGAAGGTTCATTTTGGGGAAGCTTGGGTTCTTGATTTTTCGGGATAATAACATCTTCCCACCTAGTGTCATCTGTGGGTTGTTTGGTGGTTTCTTGTTCTTCTTCTTCCTGGATGACTACTGAAGGTATCTACCTATCTAGAACTTTTCTCGATCTTAGTTGAATTTCCTGTAATGGAATAGGAGTAATAACATATGTCGGCAAGGCCTGCATCTCAACATTGTTAAGAGGTTGAGGGGGCTTATTATTGGGGTTCGACACTGGCTGTGTCGGTAATAGTGTCAGTCTTGGGGAGCTTGTATTTTGATATTGTAGCAGTTGTTGTTGTGGAATAGGAGGTAAAGGTGGTGGAACAAAACCTGGCAGAAGCTGCAGAGTGTTCGATGGGAACTGAGGATAAGGATGGTTGGACATAGGCATAGGTGGAGCTTGAGGGTTTCCTTGATTGTGTCCTCCTCTCCATCCTTGAAGCCAAGGATGTTGGTACTGAGTTGACCAGTTTTTCCAACCTAGTGGGTTCCATTGTTTTTGTTCTTAATAATAGGGTGGAACTTGGGATTGTAGATCTGGGTATGCGGACTTGTTCCTAGGCTGCCATGGCCTCATAGGTGCATAAGAAGACTCCCTAGGATCTCCACTCCTATAGATCGCTAATAAACCGAGAAAGGATGAAAATTTCTCAGTTGAATGGTCTTCTATGCAGAAGCCACAAACTGAAATGTTATCTAATGGGCATTCCCTTGAGGAATGCTTCCTCCTGCACCTTGGGCAATATATGCTCATTGCTTCATTTTCCTCCTCCTATTTCTTTTTGATTTTAAGGGTGTCTAACTGGGAACCTATTGTGCTTAGGATATCTGTTTTAAATTTTTCTAGAAGGTTCCCTATCTATGCTCTTGTGATTCCACCTGAACTAACTAGTTTTAAGCTTCTATTGTAAGGGTCCCAAACATTCTTTCTTGTTTTGGCTCTACTCCTTGAGTAGTTTTTACACATTTCACATATTTCAGAAAATAGTTTATGAGAAATAGCACCTGATGTCATCATGTTAAGAATCTCTAAATATTCTTCTGAAATTCCCTTAAGGAAAAGATCCCTAACTACATCCTCTAGGAGGTCATGGTATTTTGACTTCTGGGAGATATAACCAAATATTTCCATATAGTCTTCAAGGGTCTCATCTTCTAACTCTTGGAATTTAAAGATGTCATTACAAGACTCTTTGGTCTTGCAGTAGTCCTGGTACTTCTTAAGAAATATGTCTTTCATGGATTCCCAAGACCTAATACTGGATTCTCCCAACCCCATGAACCTTCTTAGTGCAAAGTCTTTGAGGGTGGTAGGAAAGAGTTTTAATTTATGGGCATCTTGCACATAGTTGTAGCTTATGCACAAGATGTCAAATTCAAATAGGAAGGTGTCTGGATCTTCACTATTTTTACCATAAAATGTAGGCAGTGCTGAGAGAGGAATATTCTTCATGTTGACATTTGGAGTGGTGTCTAAAATTGGAAACCCGAAGGTAGTTTCGGTTTGGTTTCCAGTTTCTTCTTCCTCCCCATGTCTTACATTGTTATGGTCTTCCTGATTATCCATATTGTCTTGGTTTCCAAAAAGAGAGTACCTAAGTGGTTTTATCTTTGAAGAGAATAAGGTTTCCCTTTGATGAAAAGGTCTTCCTACTGATTGGAAGTCTGGGACTCTACTCGAGCCGGTTGAGATTATCGGTGCCAAATTTTCTGTGTCAATTTGAGAGATAATTACATTGGTTGAACTACCAAACAAAAGATTCACCTGTTCAGGGTCTATGATATCTTCAAAATTAGGATTTCCTGGTGGTGGTGTAAAAGCAAAGGTTGTATTGTTTGGTTTTGTGGAAGACTCGAGTGTTCGTGCCTCCTGTCCTAGTATGATTGATGCTTCAATTGCTTGTTCTATAGTGCTCCCTGTGTTAGTCTTCTCAGAGAATATTTTATCTCTTTGGGTTGAGCTAGCTCTTGTTTTTTGATATCGGTCTGTGGATTTTATAAGCAGAACGTTCCTTCCCCCAAAGAGATCAGAAGGAACCTTGGTTGAAAGGTCTGATTTAGATTTAATGTATCTACCTTGTGGGTCTCTAGGTCTATTCATGAAAGAAAACAAAAACAAAAAGGAAAAACTACCATTGGGTTTGGGGGAGCCTGCAATAGCAGATGCACAGGCTCTTACCTCTCGTCTTAAAGTTCCCCTGCCACCAATATAATGCTAAGGTCTAGGAATGATCTATTTCCTAACTACTTCTTACCTTGAGACAACTCCCCGACAATGACGCCAAAATGTTAGGTGATTTATATGTACTAAAAAAGACACTAAACTACCCTCAATTAAATTGTCAACCTAGGGTAAGTAAACTTAGAGTTGTAGTAAAATATATGCCAAAGGTAAGAGGTTGGTAGGAATATAATCTAACTAATGAATGTAGCTATCTACGGCTAATCTACTCAAGCAAACCTACCTAATGAGAAAATCCTACTAAGCAACTTGAAACTATTTAACATAAGTACTTTTGGGCCAAGGATTGATGGATAGTCCTAAGAAAAGCAAGTAAACCCTACTTTAAAGAAAACTAGTTCATGACAATGAGCAAAAGCAAACTACCTAAGCATATCAATAAGCAAATGACAAAAACAAACTAACTTAACTTGCCAACCTACATTCAATGAGCAACTACCCTATGAAAGAAAATAATTGAACAGTAAGAAAAGACATCAATCTAACCTATAAAACAAATAGACAAGTAAGCAAAGACAACTAACTACCCTACTAAAGAAAATGATCAAGTAAGCAAAAACAACTAAAGCAAATAGGCAAGTAAGCAAAGACTTCTCATTGAACAACTATCTAGCCTAAGAGGCAAGTGGACTAAATGCTTGATGCAAAACTACTTCTAATGCATGAGATGAAATTCATTTTATCGAGAACAAGAAAGACTAGCAACTAAATGCCTAATTTATGACAAAAAAAACTTCTCTTAAATCTATTGAAGCAAAAGACTAATTACCCTATGACAACAATAAAACTATATTCTAACTTATGGAAGCAAGAAACTATCTTTAATCTATGAAACACTCAAATGTAATGCTGGTGGTTGTGTGAATGCCTTCGGTGGTGACAGATGATATCTCGATGACACTTGACAACAAAGGACAACTCCAACGGTATAAACTCAACACTAATCTCAATGGCAAAATGGAAGGTATGTATTAAACAATCCAACGAGAATTTAGCCATGACAAAGTAATGTTAAATACCCTGCATATTCATGTGTAAACCATTAACATCATAATGATATCATCATTGTTTAACTAATAAATTTAATTGCATTTTAATCTATGAAAGAAAATTGCGTAAAGGAGAACTATGCTATGTCTACTCTAATCATTCAAACTATGATAAGAAAGTGAATTAGAAACATAAATTAGATTATGCTATTAAAAATTAAATTGACAATCTACATTAACCAAAAACTAAGCAAATGAAATCTATCTAAAACTAAGACAAGAAAACTATGATTAAGAACTAGAATTAAATCTATCCATCCATCAAAGATCCCTATCACAGGAAACCCAAATAAAGCTCTGTTTTATTCTAAAAACTCTGTTTTAAACTTGACTGTAAGATCATAAATAAAAGTGTAATCTGATATCTAAATGCATATGGGGTTAGTGTAGAGACTTGCAAGTCTATTCCTGGCCTACAAAACTAATTCATGTTAACATAACCCATCACACTAACCTGCAAAAGAACAATAAAACAATTAAATCACAACTAGCTAATTAAAACATCCATGTACAGAAAATAAAAGACAATTTAAATTATGAAATGTATAAACAACAAACTGATCATCACTAGACTGCTAGTGGGCCCCCCAACAAGTCGTGGCTACCTTCTACAAGCACACCACACACTTCAACAGGCTGAATTCACCATGAAAACATGAAAACGTAGTTCTGGCACAATTTTGGTAATGTAAAATACCAAAACAGCGTAAAAACGAATTTGTCTCTAATCTAATGGCTCTTCTGCTTGCCTAACAATCTAATGACCATCCTGGCAAATATTTATAAGTTTACAAACCAAGTGGTCGACCACAGGAGGGTCGAACCACCTCTAAATTCGAAAAAATGCAATAAATGATGCCATAACTAACAAAATGGAGCAAGCCAATAATCACCATCTTTAGACAACTGAAACTGAGTTGTCTTGAGCTTAGTAGCTGGAGGGGGCGAGGATACAAAAAACCCATGTGCCCGATTTGTCCATCACTGGCTGCCAATGCCATAACCGCCAACTCGCCTTGTGTTTTTATGCAATACTAGGTGTTGGAACGAGTGTTGGATTGGTACCAGAACAAGTGTTGGAACGAGTGCTAGATCAAGTGATGGAACTGGAAACATGGTACGTTTTGCCTTGTAACAGCATAAAAAACATGAATTAACTCTTGGAAATCATAGAACAAGATGAATTAAACTTTATTTAGTCATTAAACATGAATTACACATACCTTATGCCTATCATACCATTTTAACATCAAATTCTTCAAAAAGATCCTTCAAAAGATGAAAAACACATATATACATATGGAAAAAGTGTATAATAACCGTCATGAAAAATGATCATATCTCGGGCCCAACATATATTATGTCTCGAGGCCCTCATGTTGCAAATATGGAGTGTTGAGAGACTACATGACCAACAATACCCTTTTTCACAGTTGGAAACCCCTCTCACCACCATAGATGGTCACATATTTCCAGATGGAATCCACCACATCAGTTGGCTTTCGGAAGGCAGTGGGCCTTGCTCCATGAGGTACAAGTCAGTATTATGGTGAACATCATTTCAATATTTAATCCAATTGAGTATGTTGTATCTTAGATTTCTTTAGATTTCATGATATATGCTTGGACATTATGCCTTTTTCCTTGCTTCACCTTGGTGGTTGACATTGTGCCCTAGTAAGTGGTCTTCCTTAGGGATGGGTTTGTGTTGACGGGCGAAATTGTCCGTCCGTCAATTGAGAGAGTGGAACCGGTCCGGGGTTGTCTAAATAACCCAAGCCGTTTGGAATGAACCACCCTGACGAGTTTAACGGCTCCGTTGGCCGCTCTAAGGTCTTTAGAAGACCA
>ML792319.1:167759-178192 GCA_009831015.1 Picea engelmannii | reverse complement strand
ATATATATATATATATATATATATATATATATATATATATATATATATATATATATATATATATATATATATATATATATATATATGTAAAGAACCATTGTAGATCCATCTTAAATCTGGATTTGTCATGCACCGAGAGGCATAAAATCCTTAGAGATGCAAACATTTCTTCAATTTTTGTACTCTAAAAAAATTTCATCTCGAGGAATTTGATTCCTATCGGCGCATGATAGATATAGATTTAAGATGGATCTATGCAAGCTATTTAATTTTCTTCTTGTGTGGTGTTATTTCTATTGTGCATATTTTTTGTGAACATTTTCCTTCATCAAGTGGTATCCAAGCAATTAGAATCATGAGGGATTGGGACAATTCCAATGAAAGAGGGGAGTTGGGTAGAATTGTTTCCATGAGAAGAGGGGGGGTTATGAGACAATATTGGTAGTGAAAAGAGAGAGAGATAAATTTAGATGATCCATCAAGGGCGTGATGTTATGAAGAGTTATCTGAAAGAATGAGTGAAGCATGCCTCTAGTGGTAGTATTGGAAAGATGTTGTAAGAGAATATACAAATCCAGTCTTAAAGAGTGTTGGGTAAAGTTTGTGGATAATGATGTATGAAGAAGAAAAAATGAATGGAAGAAAAGAAATTACAACAATGTTACAAAAGATGATGATGAGGATGGAAACCATAAAATTGGATCAATGGAGAATGTTGTTGAAATACACATATCATGAAGAAAACAATGATGTGGAAGATGTAGAAGTGGAACATCATCAATGGAGACAAATATACCTGAATTTTATAGAAGTGTAGATCCATAAAGGTTGATGGAGTGGATAGAAGGCATGTAGACATATTTTGACTACCATGGAGTTGAAGACCCAGAGAGAGTAAAGATTATATGTGAAATATTGAGGAGATATGCATATGATTGGTGGAAACAACAACTAAAGAGGGACATAAAATGGAGAGGAAAAGATAAGATTCAATGTTGGGAACATATGGTCACCAAATTGAGAGATAATGTTTTAAATTTTGATTATATTTTGAAAATGAAGAGAATAATATTGCAATTAAAGCATGCTGATAAATGTGTAGAAGGATATTTTAATGAATTTTGTAGAGAATCCATGAGAGCTATTTTTATATGAGACAGTGAGGAAATGATCATGTCGTTTGTGGATGGATTAAAGTCATCCATTAAAAGGAATGTAAGTGTAGAGAAGATGTGGTCATTATAACCTTATCATTTGGCCTTGAGAATTGAGAAGGTGGAGGCTATGGCCATGAGGGAGACAACTAGTAGTAGAGATGACAACGAAGATAATGGTGTACTTTTGTAGTCAATGCATAAACCATTGGGAATGGTGCCTTAGAAGGAGGATGGGGACATGGTAAGTGTTATAGAAAATTTTTCCACACTCCATGCATATTTATTTGATGGCCTTCCATTTCCCTCTACAGACTCACATTCCCCCATTTTGTTCACTCCAAACCTAAAAACACAATTTTTTGTCCATATACGCAGGCCCCTGTTAGAAAAATTGCATATACATAGGTTTCTCCATTACAGCTTGCGTACATCGGGTTTTGTGCTCAAAAATTAAAAATATTTCAGGTTTCCATGCCATGTCATGAGATCCATGATCCTTGACCTTCCATATACTGGAAACACTCTGAACCAACCCTTAAATTCCATTTGGAGGCTATAAATTGAGCCATATACAAGCCTTGAACACACACATTATTGAGAGAAAACACACTCTAGAGAAATTTCACTTCATATTGAGTGTGCATCACTTTGTCCTTGAAAGTATGAAATTCTTGTGTTCAGCCCCCATTGGCACAGGGGCAGACCCAGGGTTCAACGCTACAACAACGCACCAAAAAAACCCTAACTATTGACCCTTTCAACAACACCTGCGAAGAAGATGAAGTCTCACCCGAGGTAGAGGCAGGGGGGGTTGTAGGACTCAAGTGTCTACAACCTAGCTGGGACACAGATCTGTGATCAAAATGCTTGAAACAACACTTAGCAGTTAACATTCATTATTCTTTAACCTTAGGATTATTTCACCTATAAAAAAATTTAAACCTTAATAAAACCTTTTAAAGAAACATTAAAACCTAAATAACATTAATAAGCTAACCCTCAAATAATTGAATAAACCACTGAAATACCTAATAATAAAACCTACTGAATACCTAGACTCTAGTTTATTAGAACAAAAATTAATAAACTTTGATCTAATAATAATTTAAAATAAGTTCAAAACAATTAAAACAAAACCCTAATTAATAAACCACTTAAATACCTAAAAGTAAAACCTACTAACCACCTAGACTCTAGTTAATTAAAACAAACATTAATAAACTTTGAATTAATAATAATTTAATAATTTCAAAACAATTAAAACAAAACCCTAATTAAATTCAATCGCACTAAATAAATAATAAAAAAGGATTTTACCAAATAACAAAACCCTAATTAAATCACACATAATAAATAATTAAAAAGAATTTTTACCAAAACAACCTAGTCGACACTTAGTTTTCACTTCAATTCCAGTATTTAAAACCAAATCTTCTCATTATCTAAACCGAGGCTCATTGTCCTGAAGATGGATCCTGATTTGGATCCGAAATGTCGACACTCTATTGACCAAACTGTGGCTATTCCGACCAATCATGAAAACTCCAACCACAGAAATATTTTTAATCAGATTAATTAGTCTTTAACCCTTATTCAAATCGCAGGTAAAACCCTAATTACAGAACAACACAGTATTCAACAAGATATAACACATCCAAGTACTTAGTTCATAGAAATGGATCAGATCTAGCATTCATTCATGTTATTAAGCACTAAGCTACTACATCAGATGCATCTAACATATATAAAGATTCAACACTAAGCATAAATCACATCAATAACACAAAGAAATCACAACACATGATATACGTGGTTCACCCTCAGTGTGGGGCTACGTCCACCAACTCTTCATCTTCTTTATTATCTTCTTTAAATCTTCTTACATACACAGAGCCACAAAACCCACTCTGCGCATGACAGGAGATCTGTGCACCTCGCCAGATCCTCCTTCCCTGAGTCAGGTCCAAGCACAGATCCTTACACAATCTGTGCACAAAGCACTATATATGAATTGCACTTAGCTCTGCAAGTCTTGACATAAAATATGCACAAAGCCTCTTACAATCACTTGCACTTAGCATAGCCCACTTAGATATACTACATCTAATACTTCTTACATCACCTAGATATCTATTTATACATTACAAATGGGGCCTAAACATGGGTAAGACCCATGGTCCAACATCCCATACTCGTTACATAAACCCTAAACCCAAAAATCCCACAAAAGGGGGTGAGATTACGCGATCTCCACTTCACTTGGGTCCTCCGTCTTCAACCATCCTGTCGAAGTCCCAAAAATGGTCAACTACGACCAAGGTTCTTCAAAACTTGGTCGAGGGCCAACAGGCCCTCAACAACCACCTGTGACTTGTCCCGAGTCACTCTGATCTGGGTAACTCTACCTCGAAGGCCTCGAGCTACCTCGACATGTTGTTTCGCTGGGGCCTCCTGCTCTGCAAACTCCTAAATTATTTTCTCGGTGATAGGTCCTTCCAATCATTGTTCCACTGTGGTGACCACTTGTTCTAGTTGTGCACCTTGTCCTTCGATCTCCTCAAAAAGTGTGTAGGCTTCATCCTGTACCGACTGAATTCTTTGGGTCACTTCCATGAATTTACTCTAGATGGCATGATCCTGTTGCTGAACTGCATGTTGTTCTTGTGACCTTTTCATATTCTTAACCGCTGAAAGCAGTTTCAGCTGCGCTTGCACTCTCAATGCTTGTTGCTTCACCTCCTGGAGCTGTGACTCCAATGTATTTAGTTCTAGGTCCTCTACAAGGCGCTCATAAGTCTGCGCACTTTGACTACTGAATTTCTTGCATTCTAAGGCCAATGCCTTGATTCTTTCGACTGCGCTCCTAGCAGTTTCTTCCCTTTGATCTCACACTTCCTGTGGAGTGCTAGGCACTACTTGCAATTTAATTTCTATGTCTCTCGCTTGAAGCTGTTGAATGGCTTCAATGAGCTTCCCTACTTGGCTCTTAGTTGTTTCCTCTTCCATCTGTGTGAGGCCCGACACAGAGCGAAGGGCTCTAGTGATTGCTTCCTTAACTCCAATCTACTCCGTGAGTAGCTATTATTTTTGCTTCTAGTTCTGCGCTCTATCCTCTGCAAAATTCGCCTGAAGGTCATCTTTTTCTTGTTGCGCAACCCGATGTTTCTCTAGGGCTTCCTCTTTTGATTGCTTCAATTCCTTTGTGGCCTGGTATTTTTCTTCCTGGATCCAATGAAGGTGAGCCTCTGTCGCATCTTCTATTCTGCATAGTTGGGTAGGCTCATATCCTACTTCTATGCCCCCTGCAGACAATGGTGCAGTAGACACCGCGCGGCTCGAATAAAGAGCCTGTTGTACCCCTTTGAGCTCCGCCTCAATCCTGTCATACATTGTCTCTTGTTTGGCTTCACTTTGCTACAAAATGTCCTATGAGGTATCTGATATAGCGGCTATGATGAGGTCGATGTCATCCACCATAAGTATAGTTTGTAAGTGAGGCTTATTGGCTCTTGACTTCTTCCGCGCTGAGGGTTTCTTTAGAGAAACTTTATTTTCTTGGATATCTCTATCTCCGTAAGGGGATATTTAGGTGGTGTCACTTCACCCTGTTCCTGCTTTTCTTCTTCCCCTTCATCCTCTTCTTTGTCTACTTTGTCACCTCCTCCTCCTTTAGGTGAATCTGGTGTAGTTTCTTTTGATGTGATGTTAAGTTCCTGTACCTCTTCCTTATTTTTCTTCCTACTATTGTTGGGTACATCATATTCTTCTCGAGTGACTACAGGGCTTCTGATGAGGTTGGGATCGGAGAGTTCTTTCTACTCAACTAGTACAAGGAATTATGTAGACCATTCCTTCATTATTTCCTCCATATATTCCTCGGTGAGTTTGTAATAGGATTGGATCTCTTCCTTGGTTTCATCCCTATGCGTAGTGATACATATGAAATGTCTGTCTATGTGAAACTTCGTGAATGGCCTGAATCGATGCAGTGTATTCGGTGTCATGTGAGGGAAGGATTCAATGACCCTCTTCAGCTGCAAGTAATAGGTGTGGAACACTGCATTTGACTGCCATTGCTTCACCATGTCACTCGAATACCAAAGGGTAGTGAACTTCGCAGCTATTGGTTCATACGGCTCGACTTCAGGGAAGGTCACTCCTTCCGGCATCTCCCAAGCAATGAAAGCAACGAGTATCAGCAACCAACTGAAGTGAAACTCCTAGCCCTGGTCTTGCGCTTCGTGACAATATTTCTCTAACTGATTGATGAGGTAGCTCACCCAGTTCATCTACACTCCGTCAATACATTTTCCTATGAGGTCGACAACAAACCTCGTGACTTGCATTATTCTGTTCTTCCTGACGAGCTTATCAACGATCAACTGGCAATCTAGGCACACGGTGCCATTATGGATGGAGGCTACCTTGTATCCCTGCTTCCCTTTCTCCACATCACCATAGGTGTCTTTAATTTGTTGTGTCAAGGCGTGATCTGTAGCCTTCCCTGGGTAAAAATCCCAAGGGTCCAGTCCTTTCATGCTTAATCTAGTGATCTGGTGGATCAACGTCATATCTATAGTGATGCACCTATCCAGCCAAAGGTAACCACCATGGTAGCATGAAAGGAAGAGTTTAATGCATGCATTAACCTCCTGATGTTTGTCAAAGTTTGGTATCTTCATCACATTGAGGATGGTCGATCTCCCGATGTCCATGGTCCACGGCTAGGGGATTCTGTTCGACTTCTTCCCCATTGTATTTTTCAAATACTTGTGTGGTGAGAGAATTCCATATTTCTTGCGGTCTCCCAAGTTGAAGTCACTGATCTTCAGCGTCAGAATCTGTTCCAACTGCGCGTATCCCCTTCAGGAGGTACGCAGTGATCAATGTATAATCGAATTCCCTCGGGATGTTGTCAAAACTAACCACGTTAGCCATAGGCAGGATGTAGTCAGGCATGACCGAGGGGATGAGATTAGCATTCGCCAAGTCATCGCGATGCTTGCTTCTTTTCTCTTTCGCGGCTCAGGATGGCCCAGTGCGACGTGCAGTCGACGAGGATGCTTGCAATCCTCTCATCGATGAGGCTTGTACTCTTGTGAGCATGACCTTCTCAGCCATAATTTCAATCAAAATATCTTCAATAGATTTCTCTACTGCGCTAAGGCCTCCCAAAATACACGCTCGAGATCATATATCTCGGGTAGGTGGATAAATACTCAAGGTAAGCAGAACGAGTGGTGAGGTCTCAATAGGCACTGTGCGAAAGCAATTATTTCTATGTGGGATTGGATAATCACAATTTGCAAAAGTTTCCATGGTAAGAAATTCAATGGGTTAAATAGATAACATCGTAACAGACTCTTCCAACGGGAAAGAATGCCTCAATCAATGAAATTGCATCTGTTATGGTGCGGTCCCAATGGTCCAATGGCGATCTTTCCAGCAATAACTACGTTTCTATCCATTCTGGAGCGTCATTCTAATGGTCGGGATTCCTCCAACAGTCATATTTCTTTGTTGTGGAAAAGTGTCAGTCTGCGTTATTCTGTTATTCTGGCAAGGTTCAAGTTCTGTAAACCTTCCTTCTGTGAAGTCCTCTCTGGAACCTCCTACAATTTTTCTAGCTTTTCTTTCTTCTTACCAAGATTTCTTGCTTTCTTTCCTGTGATCTGCATCTCTGGATTCCTCTTTCCATTCTTGTTCTTATCTCCTCTTAGCATAGTAACTTTGCATTTATGAGGATGTCTCACAGGGTTTGAAGGTAATACTTCTTCTCTTATTGTTTCTGGAGAAGGTGCTCTACTCTTCTGCATGGATAGGTTCTTTAAGTCTTCTTGTGTTATTTCAACTTCGATAGCCAGGTCCCTAGCCCTCAGTGGCTTCAACTTGTCCTCCTATTCTTCTATTAAGCGTGATATTCTCCTAGCCATGAAATCCTTTAATTCTTTCTTTTTCTATTCTATATCTTCCTCTTCTTCTTTCCTTCGGATCCGATCTCTCGCGACCCAAGTCCTTCCTAACAAAAGTGCAAAAGGAGTGTTGTTCTCAACAAACTTAATGACCTCGAATTCTTCTGTTGTCGATGTTACATGGGAAGTCATATGAACATGAGTAAGTCTTCCACATAGGGTTATCATATTTCCTTTAAACAATCCTATTCCCCCCAATGAAGGAATCATAAGAGGCTTTCCCAAAATTTCCCAAGTACTTTCTAGCATAATGTTCACCCGTGTTTCTGCATCCAATACACAATCTATGTTGAAGTCTCATATTCTTGTTTCTATGAACTCTTTCTCTTTTAAGATTTCTAATAAACTGATATCTCTGTGATCATTCAATGTTTCTTTCATCTGCAATAATACAGTATTGAATTCTTTCTGGTTATTTAGCATATTCTTAATCTCTTGACCTTCCTCGTGGTTTTCTTGTCTCATATTCATCTTTTCAACTTTAGCAATCATTCTAGGGTAATCCAAAACTTCATGTCTAGTAATTTACAACAAAGGCAAATAAGACCTCTACTAGGGCATTCCTTAGCAAAATGTCCCAGTCTGCAACTATAGCAAAGAGTCAATCCTCTCTTTCTCTTAAACGATCCCCAATCTTTCCTATATTGTGCACTGGGATCACAGTGATGGACCTATAAAAAATTCTTTCTAGGATCCTGCATCCACTTGTTAGTCCAAAAATTCTTTCTATACATAGGAATAACATATCTTTCACTATTTCTATCAGATCTATTCATATCATATCTTCTTTATTCTAGTTGTGCCCTAGTTTTTATACTAGAACAAAATCTATCAAACATACCTAGATCCATTCTTTTGAAAAAAAAAATTCCACTTATCTTACCTTTATCAGAGCACAAAGCTTTACGATCTTACCTCTTTTCTTCATATCCGGTTCCTTTCTTAGCACAGAACTTCACAATTCAGTAAAATACTGTGCACTAGAGAAACAGATCTATGCATAGAGCTTTCTCTTTTCTTTAGTTCCCAACAATCACAGTTTCAGGTCCTGACAATGGAACCATTTGTTGGCACAGGGGCAGACCCAGGGTTCAATGCTACAACAAAATGTTGGCAAATGTTTAACAGATAGCATATGCTTGTCATTGATGGCAAGTACAACAGTGAAGATGGCAGGATCAGAATGTGCATTGATGGACAAACAGGGACAACGTAGGCTCAGGAGGAATTAGTGCAGAGTCGAAATTCTTCCAAGTAAGAAGGATGTGTAAACTTGGAGGAGAAGTGTCGCTGATCGTTGGATCCCATCCAAAATTCCCGACAGAATGAGGGCCGTTAGATCTGAATAAAAACAAGAAGAGCGCACGCTGAAGAGAAGGATAGATCTCAGGCGTTAGATTTGAGTGAAATCGGAAGCTCGTGAGTGGAAGAGCTGAGGATTTGGTGTTAAAGGTCGCGATGCATGAGGTTGCGAAGTAGCGAAGTGGCGAGAAGATGAGGACCGTCCATCTGGGAAGGACGCATGGCAGAGATCGGAGAGATCTCATGAACTCGGGGGTTCGCAGGATAAAGGCCCAACTATTGGGTGTTCAAAGTCGCGAGGCGCGAGAATGCGAGGCAACGAAGTGGTGAGAAGATCAGGACCGTCCATCTGGGAAGGATGCGTGGTAGAGATCGGAGATATCTCATGAACTAGGGGGTTTGCAGGATAAAGGCCCAAGTATTGGGTGTTCAAAGTCGCGAGGCGCGAGGACGCGAGGCAGCGAAGTGGCAAGAGATTTATAGCCATCCATCTGGGGGGACAGGTGGCGAGAGATCGAGAGATCTCGCAAATTCGGGAGTTTGCAGGTTGAGAGTCCAAACATTGGGTACTCCAAGTCGCGAGGTCACGAGGTAGTGAGAGAAGGACAGTCGGCGGATCCAGATCACAGGAGGACCATTGGATCTGCGCGGGGGATCACACGTGGCGAAAGATCGTCATCTCACTGACTGGAAAGTCAAAGGAACAACGAAGATGTGAGATCGTGATTTAATCAAGGACCGTTGGATCAAGAGGACGCATGGCGAAAGATCAGAGCACCATAAAGCTCCATCTCGGAGTTTTGCCTATCGCGAATTGGAGTGATGAAAATATCCATCTTAGGATCAGCGAGATGCGAGATCACAAAATGATCCTGACTGTCAATACATCAAAAGATATGGACCGTTGATCTGAGCTCCATCTCAGAGTCTCGCCTATCGCGACTTGGAATAACAAAAATCTCCAACGAAGGAACAACGAGATGAGAGATCACGATAAGATCATGACCGTCAATACACCAAAAGATGTGGACCGTTGATCTGAGCTCCATCTCGGAGTCTCGCCTATCACGACTTGGAATAGCGAAAATCTCCAACGAAGGAACAACGAGATGCAAGATCACGATGAGATCAGGACCGTTGATTCACCAAGATCATGAACTGTCGATCAAGGTCGATGAAGATCAAGATTTCGACTGTCACAGAGAAGACGAAGAGTCTTAAACTGCCAGAGAGACTGAGGAATCTCAGTATAACATGTAGAGATGATGGACACACGGGGCGAACCACCAGAAAAGCTAAAGAGTCACGATGATAATCAGACAGAGCACTCGAGAGGTGGAGGATAATGGTGCAGAGTCAGCATGCAGAGGCATTGTGAACACTGCATGCACAAGGTGCACAGAAGCTATAAATACACGGTACAGAGAAGAGATGGGGTTGCTGTTGCTGTTGGAGGTTGTTGTGAGTGTTGTTGGTAAAGGTGATTCAGGTGTGAAGAAGGAGGAGAGTGCAGTAGCTGAATAGCACAGAAGAGGAACTGTGTAGAGAATGGAGATGGTGCACAGAGCATAAAAAGAAGAATACTAGACAATGCAAGTGATGTGAGAAGAAAGGCAATGAGGCGGACAGAGCAATGAAATGCAGCAGAACAGTGATAAGTCGGGTAAGCCATTGTTGAACATTATATCACTGTAATAAGTTTCTGAAGCAAAGATTTATATTTCAGAGTGGTTGGGAGGTGCTAGGGAGGACTGTTGTCCTCAGAGGTTCAAGTGGGTGCTTGAACACAGGGAGTTGGTGCTTCCTTCTAGTTGGTGCTAGAGAAACCAGGGAGTCGGTGCTTCCTTCTAGTTGGTGCTAGAGAAAACAGAGAGTTGGTGCTCTCAACAAGTTGCAGCTTGCAAAGCTGAGGTTGTAGCCTCATTATGAGTTGATGCTCATATGTATGATACTGTAAAGAATGTAACCATTACTTATCATATAAAAGAAAAGAGGTTTTTAC
>ML792319.1:132930-143965 GCA_009831015.1 Picea engelmannii | reverse complement strand
TCTCTTGTAGATCATCCTTTTTGTGGATCAATGGAGAGCTTCTTGTGAGAATATCTTTTGGAGTATTGGTGGAGAGCTTCTTGTGAGAGATTCTTGAGCATTTTTGGTGTGGAACACTTGAGAATATTGAAGATCTATAGGTGGCTGAGGTAACCAAGGATATCTAAGTCGAATTTCAGAAGGAAGGTGAAGAAAAGAGGGCTGGAATTGAAGGAAGGATAAATTATTTTCATGATGTTTTCTAAGGTATGTTATTTACAGGTGATCTCACCATTTTCATAATAACTTTTTTTCTATAATGATTCAGACCGTGATATTGATATGAAACTGAGGAAACATATCCAAGTATTTGTGGTAAACAATTCAGATTGTGGGTCGTTGTATTTTTGGAGATAAACTCCGTGGAAAATAGGGTTTGTGGCTAGTCTTGAAACTAGTCTAAAATAGGTGTTTCAGGTAAAAATGTCATAAATTCTTTATAAAAGATCCAATTTCAGTGAGACTAATTGTGTTTGTTATATTATAGGCTTTAGTATTTTGTTTAATAGTTTCAAATCAATTCAATAAATATTTTGTGTGGGGAACGCTCTACAAGGTCACTCTCTAGAATAAGACAGAATTCAACAAGGTATGCCATTTTTGCTATAACTTGTTTTTTGAGAGGTTCCAAGTAGTGCCACCTGGAGGAATTGCATAAAAAATGCTGAAGAAAATTTTGTATCAGTTTCATATCTTTATTCATTATAGGTACAAAGTTATGATTATTTCAAGTTGGGGTTGTTGACTAATCCAAAACTAGTCATGGTTGAGACAAGCAGTTGATGAGTTGGCACATACATGAGGTGTATAGTTGATGATATTGGTACATATTGATGATTTATTGTTGATGAGTAGTTGACACATTATTTTTATATACTTGGTACATGGTTGGATTCACTTGTTTATGGTACAGGTTGATTACAGGTTGTTTGGCACAGGTTGGTGCATGGTTGATGCACTTGTTTATGTTGACAAATTGATATATGTTGAGGATTGTTGCCTCATCTCAGTTGGTGTTGAGAATGTAAGTTGAGTGTTTCATATAGAGATGGTGCTCTTGTAGAGTTGTACTCTATTCAGTGGTTGCTGAAAAACCCCCAGATTGAAGTCCATAATAAAAAGAAAAATTGTACATACATCTTGTGTTCTTTGTGTTCCTTGTGGAGACAATTTGTTGATGATATGTTTCTGATATATGTTGCTGATATGTATTCAAATCTAACTGATTATAAATGAAAGCAATGAGTAATGATAAAATTTTGAATGTTAACTAAGGAGTTTTTGTGTAAGAGGGAAGTTTTGGGAAAAAAATCCCCACACTCATTCACCCCCCCCCTCTAAGTGTCGTAGGTGTGTCCAACACCACTCGATCTCGTGATTAGGGTTCTTCGCAACTTATTATAGGTCCAGATCCTCCTCCTACAGAAACACCTTTGCAAATTGATAAGCCATAACCTCTTCCTCGTATTTCGAAACGAGTCCTTAAGTGCTCTGCCCACAATCCTAATGCCAGATCCACCCAAAATTACTCGATCGTTGAAAATTTGGGCCAAACATTGTGCGTGATGTTGGCCTTGGAGGTGTTTTAGATGTGTCATTTTATCGCACAAGTTGTAGGTTGGGAAAATCCTGACCCTACCACCAAGTTGCGACCAGTTAAGGGACACTATACCCAATGTCACCTCGATATAGGTCCCACACTTCGAGGGTGACTAGGTCACTCTAGGGAGGAAATCTCGGTGACCTTGGGGGGATTACGATGGATGGAAGGGAAAGAAGAGAAGTACCCCCGAATAGGTCAATTATGGAAGAGGAAATATGGATTTGATTACTCGTCTTTGGGTGGTTTAAAGTTTCCAAGTATTTGGGTACATGCAAAAGTGTTTGTACCTTCCCGAGACACAAAAATGCCACACTTGCATATGATATGTTAGGTGGAAAAGAAAGTTAATCTTACAGTCACTAAATTTGAGCAATCAAACATTATTAATTATCAGAAATATAATGATAACAAAGGATGCATTTAAGGTTGCTACAAGTTCAATTAATCATGCAAGAAATGAACCAACAATGACTAGTCTAGCTTGCACAAAAAAATATAAAACTTGAGCAGTCAAACAAGGTTGTCATAAAACATTTATGCAGTAAAAATTACCAGCCTTATGGATGTAGCATATAATGCATCACAGCAGAAAAATTATCCAATGAAACTTTCCCAAAAAGTACGTTGCAACAAGTAGAATAAGAGGGAAAAATTCTAGCTTAATTCTAGGGTTAGTTTATGAGATATTAGGGTTATAAAGGTCAGGGTTTCTACAGTCTTATGGCTGCAGGGTTACTTGTTAACAACAAAAATAATTATTTGGAAAAAGAGGACACCTCAAAGAGGTAATGATGCTAGTAGCATTAAGTATACAATCCGAGTGAGAGAGCATCAAAAAGTGAAATTGTCATGTTTAGCAATGCAAAGATTTAATATCTCCAATGCAAAATTGAAAAAATGAATAGTGCTTTACAATTGGGTTTATGGGGTAAGTGAAAGATATGGATTGGCTAAGCACTTGGGGTTGTACGCCCTTGTAATTACCAAGTGTAGCTAAGTCAATATAGGAGATGCCAAGAGGGTGTACGCCCTTGTAATTCTCTTCACATGACTTTGAAAAGTATTTGACCTTGAGAAGTGAAACCTGGATGAAAATGATTGATCTACAAAGACCTAGGGGTCTAATCCCTTTTACTTCCTAGGGTTTGCAAATAAGAACCAAGGATACCTTGGAAGGTGTATGTTCTTGTAGTTCTCCAAGACACCTTGTGACAAATGACCTTTCTTGAACAAGTAAACAAATTTTGGGGAGGGTGTATGCCCTTATACTCCTCCAAGGGTTTTAACCAATAATAATTATGGAAAGAGAAAGACAAAATACAAACCAATTCCATAAGAAGCTAGATCAAACCCTAATATTCCAAGTTAAGTCCATCCACATGCATAAGAAATAACATTCAAGCATAGTGCATCACTTTTCACCATCAATAACATGAACAAACCATAAAAATGTGTAAAAGAGAGAAAATCCTCCAAGGCTAGTGAGAATTTCAGCCAAAGACCTCTCACCATTGGAGAGTTATGATTCTAAAATGAGATCTTATGATCTCTATTTATATAAAATGTCACTAAGATAGATTTTCCACATAACATTGGGTAAACCACAATACCAGGGGTCAACAACCCTAATCTTTCCCCTTTTACAAAACAATATTTAAAAATTCACTTAAAATTTACTTTTACACAAAGAGAAACCCTAATTTAGAGTGATCTCACGCCTTTAGGGGACGTTTTGGCACTAGGAGTAAGTTGTTGGTGTTGGAGGAGTGTAGTTAGGCTTCCCAAAGCCACATGTCAAGAATCCAAGTCACTTTCTTCATGGTCAAAGCCTCATTCTCCTCAAAACGTCCATGTGCCAATGAGTGGTAAGCTCACCACCAAACCCTAGCCCCCTAGGAGAAGTCATGCCTCTAAAGGTGATGTTTTACCTCTCCTAGGGAAAATGTTTGGCATGTGAGGGCTACTTTATGTCATCCAAGTCATCTTCTAGGAATCCAAGGTTCCATCTCTCTCATCTGGCATGTGGTCCCTTGGCATCCACCTGTGGGCTTCAAGCCCCATGGAAGCCCAAGATAGGATTGTTCCTCCAAAATTGTCCACCGACTAGGTCCTGTAAAGAAAAATAAGCACACCCTCCAAGGATCTCAAGTCAAAATATCATGATAAGTAAACAAATTCAATAAATGAGCCACCTAATCATGTGCATCAAATATTACCATGTCAAACAATTAAGTGTTCAAAGACATTATGCGATTTGCCAAGCTTAGATATGGGAGGGTTGACGAGGTGTCTAATTGGGTAGATCTTTCCCTAGATCAAGGAGTGTTTCCAAGAGATCCCTCTCCAATCCATGTAAAGTGGATGAAGTGGTTAAGGTTCAAGACTCAATGGACATGGGGTTCCTGACATACAAGGGGTTGTAGTGTCTTATTCATGGGTGCCATTGTAAAGGGTGTGTGGCACCTTCATTTGCAATGCAATTTTTCCAAGCCCATCATTTTTCCATTCTTTATTTCTTTCATAATTTAAGGACAAGTTGAAGGCCACTATCCTGGCGTAGTGTCTAGATAATGATAGTGTCACTCACAAACACCTAGTGGAAATGGGAAGGTTAGCTCGTGATGAGACCCCCTTTCTCTCAACCATGCAACTGAGAGCCATTACCCTGGCTTGGTGACCAGATGATGGTAATGTCATACCAATAGATATCCATGATCATGATAGGTCGGCTCATGATGAGAACTCGTATCCTTCAACTAACCCATTAATAATTCATAATCATTAATCTTGTGGGTCCCCCTTTTCTTACAGATAAGATTTTCATTTCTTTCTTGGGGGATCCCTAGGAAAATCATATCGAAGGTTTATATATAGGCTTTTATATTTTACCCAACAAAACTACCTATGGGCCTTCATCCCCTTCTTCCCATAGAATGAGAGACAACCCCTTATTGGGTCAATACACCCTAAAATCCCAAGAGATAAGGAAACATAGGGAGTTTAAGTGATGAAAAGTGTTAAGTGGTAAGTGAGAAGGGTCTCCATCTGTGAAAAATGATATTGTTGGTCATGTAGTCTCTCAACACTCCATATCTTCAACCTGAGGGCATAGAGACATAATCTCTTTAGGTATCCCACAAAATGGGGATAACATCTAGCTCCTACTTGGGGACATGTGCTCATCATAGAGTGCATGAGAACCGTAACATATCCTTGTAGACCTATGCTTGCCAAAAAATAAGAAAATGGATCTGAGCATCTAGGGTGGTGCTATCACCCTTTATCCATACATATAAAAAATCCAAAGTAAAAGCTAATCTAGAAAAGAAACATTTTGACATTTTTTTAATTTTTTCTAAACTAAGCATGAAATCAATATGCAAGTAGATAAAAATGAAAATGAAATGCATCTAAACTAATATGAGCAATAAAGATGCAAACACAAGAAATCAAAATGACCTACCTACTTACCTGAGGCCTTGGGGACCTGAAGATCAAGTGATGAATATAAACATACATATAATCGATCATGAAATAAAACTCATGGAGATGGATGGGAGGGAGAAAATTATGCTTGAAAGAATATCTGCCACTTTGATCATGCAAGGAATCCTGCCTGAAGTGATAGCCACAAGCTTGATAAATCCATCTCTGAATCGGGATATTATATGTAGACGAAGGATAATCTTCATCTGTTCATAAAGACTCATTGCTTGTCCAGGACTGAGAGAAAATGAGAGATAGGAAGAATATTGCATGGTCATTTGGAGAAAAGGGTAAGAGGTAAGGAACATGCTCAGGTGTAGAAAAACACCGCTTCTTCACCCGTGAATCTTCATGAAAATATCCAACATGAAAATACTTCCACTTTGAATAATAAGCCTTTGATCACTCTGAGGTGGCCACGTCCTTGTATTCCTCCAAAATTGAGGACAAAAGTGGTTGAGAGTCCTCAAATAAATCTGTAATCATGTCATCATCAGGCTCCCAAACATATGAATCATATACACATGAAAAGTAGTCCTCTGAAGATGACAACTCAAAACCCTTTTCTTGAGGGCTACCCTCAATGTCGTAAATGGGGTCTCTATCGAAAATGAAACAACCAAAATACCACCTGCATCTATCGGTCTGTATGAAAGTTTATATATGCTCATCAACTATATGTAAAGGTTCTCTCACAAGACCATCAAGAAAAGTGACCATCTCTTTGTCTTTGTGTGCAGGAGGAGTAGAGGCATGGACATATTCAATAGGTTCCTCACATTCATCATTGAGTCTAGTTTCTTCTTGAACTTCATGAACATGATGAGAGCATGGATGGAAAACTTCAACTACATCATGCGGGAGAAAAGACAATGATGTCTCAACATGTTTCACTTTATGAAGATACTTTTTTCTCTTCACGGGCATGCTCCTCCATCGCCTCTTCATCACATGAGGCTTGATTATTAATGCAGAGTGCTTTATGTTCCTTTTTTCAGAAAGATCAGTCGCATCCAAGGGCTCTACTAACACCTCTTCACTTCCAAAGTCATGGAATAAAGTGTCATCAAGATATTCAAAAGGATTATAACTCATCATGTTCACTTCTTGATGTGAGGGAGGAACAAAGGCATGGGTGTCTTCATCAAATGGAAGGGCGGATATGAGTGCTTCTTCTTCATCAAATGTCTCATCCAGATATTCATCGAGATATTCTTGGTAAATTTCTTCATATATATGCCCTTCAATCACTTCTTCATCGTCAAGGGCAGGAAATAACTCTCTTATGCGACTCATCATTTCCTTGCAATCTTTATTAACATCCTTTTCCTTTTCCATCTATAAAAATTCCATCGTCGAGTCACAACAAATTCAGGATGAGGGTTCATCCTATGGTGCCATAATTCCATTGACCGAAAGGACACCTCAATGGAGTCACCAGGTGATATCAAGTCTCACCAAAGGAGGGAAAGGGGGAAAGAGGGAAAGGTGGGTTCATGGAAAGTGGATTCACCAGAAAAGCTTCAAGAGAAACTTATCAAGGGTTCAAAATGGAACATTCTTCAATGGAGTCTCCATCCAAGCTAAGGGATAGAGGCTTTGGGAGGGAAGCTTGCCAAAATTTTGTTAGGGTATGCAGAGGATTCAAAATCCTCCCCAACAACGATGCCAAAATGTTATCGTACAAGTTGTAGATTTGGAAAATCCTGACCCAACCACCAAATGGTGACCACTTAAGGGACACTATACCTAATGTCACCTCGATATAGGTCTCACACTTTGGGGGTGACTAGGTCACTCTAGGGAGTCGATCCCAATGACCTTGGGGGGATTGAGATGGATGGAAGGGAAAGAAGATAAGTATCCTCCTAAAGGTCAATGATTGAAGAGGAAATATGGATTTGACGACTCATCTTTGGGTGGTTTAAAGTTTCCAATTCTTTGGGTACTTGCAAAAGTGTTTGTACCTACGTGAGACACAATAAAATCCACACTTGCATATGATATGTTAGGTGGACAAGCAAGTTAATATTTTTGTCCATAAATTGCAGCAATCAAACAATATTATTTATCAATGATATAATGATAACAAAGGCTGCATTTAAAGTTGATGCAAGTTCAATTAATCATGCAAGAGGTGAACCAACAATGACTAGTTTAGCTTGCAAAAAATAGTATGAAACTTGAGCACTTAAACAAGGATGTTATAAAACATTTTTGCAGTAAAAATTATCAGCCTTATGGATGTAGCATATAATGCATCACAACAGAAAAATTATCCAATGAAACTTTCCCAAAATTTTCCCAAAAAGTACGTTGCAACAAGTAGAATAAGAGGGGAAAATTTTAGCTTAAGTCTAGGGTTAGTTTATAAGATATTAGGGTTAGAAAGGTAAGGGTTTTTGCAGCCTTATGGCTGTAAGGTTAATTGTTAACAACATAAATAATTGTTTGGAGAAAGAGGATGCCTCAAGGAGTTAAGGATGCTAGTAGCATTAAGTATACAATCCAAGTGAGAGAGCATCAAAAAGTGAAATTGTCAGTTTACCAATGTGAAGATTTTATATCTCCAATGCAAAATTGAAAAAATGATTAGTGTTTTTCTATTGGGTTTATGGGTAAATTAAAGAGATTACTTGGCTAAGCACTTGGGGGTGTACTCCCTTGTAATTCCCAAGTGTAGCTAAGTCAATTTAGGAGATGCCAAGAGGGTGTACGCCCTTGTAATTCTCTTGGCACGACTTTGAAAAGTATTTTACCTTGAGAAGTGAAATTTGGATGAAAATTCTTGATCTACAAATACCTAGGGGTGTAATCCCTTTTACTTCCTAGGGTTTGCAAAACAAACCAAGGAGACCTTGGAGTGTGTACATTCTTGTAGTTCTCCAAAACACCTTGTGAAAAATGACCTTTCTTGAACAAGTAGACAAACCTTGGCGATGGTGTATGCCCTTATACCCCTCCAAGGGTTTTAACCAACAATAATCATGGAAAGATCAAGACAAAAGGAAATAAATGCATATTTTCCCCTTACCAATTCCACAAGAAGCTAGATCAAACCCTAATATTCCAAGTTAAGTCCATCCACAAATAATATCCAAGCATAGCACGTCACCTTTCACCATCAATAGAAAGAACAAACGATAACAATGTGAAAAAGAGAGAAAATCCTCCAAGGATAATGGAAATTTCAGCCAAAGACCTCTCACCATTGGAGAGTTATGATTCTAAAATGAGATATTAGGATCTATATTTATACAAAATGTCACTAAGATAGTTTTTCGACATGACATTAGGGTAAACCACGAGAGTAGCGGTCAAAAACCCTAATCTTTCCCCTTTTACAAAATAATATTTAAAAATTCACTTAAAATTTACTTTTACACATAGAGAAACCCTAATTTAGAGTGACGTTGCCCCTTTAGGATTTAGGATGTTTTGGCACTAGGAGCAAGTCGTTCATATTGGAGGATTGTATTTAGGCTTCCCAAATCCACATGTCAAGTGTCCAAGTCACTTTATTCATGGTCAAAGCCTCATTCTCCTCAAAACATCCAATTGTCAATGAGTGGTAAGCTCACCACCAAACCCTAGTTCCTTTAGGTGACATCATGCCTCTAAATGTGACGTTTTGCCTCTCCTAGGAAAAACGTTTGGCATGTGAGCACTAGGTTATGTCATCCAATTCATATTCTAGGAATTTGAGGTTTCATCTCTCTCATCCAGCGCGTGGGCCCTTGGCATCCACCTGTGGGATTCAAGCCCCATGGAAGCCCAAGCTAGGCTTGTTCCTCCAAAACTGTCCACCAACTAGGTCCTGCAAAGAAAAATAATCATGCCCTCAAAGGATCTCAAGTCAAAATATCATGATAAGTAAATCAATTCAATAAATGAGCCACCTAAGAATGTGCATAAAATATTACCTTGTCAAACAATTAAGTTCTCAAATACATTATGCGACTTGCCAAGCTTGGATATGGGAGGGTTGACGAGGTGTCTGATTGGGTAGATCTTTCCCTAGATCAAGGAGTGTTTGCAAGAAATCTCTCTCCAAGATATGTAAAGTGGATGAAGTGGTTAAGGGTTAGCACTCAATGGGCATGGGGTTCATGAAATACAAGGGGTTTTAGTGTCTCATTCATGGGTGCCTTTTTAGAAGGTGTGTGGCACCTTCATTTGCAATGCAATTTTTTCAAGCCCATTGTTTTTTCCAATGTTTGTTTCTTTCATAATTTAAGGACAAGTTGAAGGACACTAGCCTTCCATGGTATCTAGATAATGACAGTATCACTCACAAACACCTAGTGGAAATGAGAAGGTTGGATCGTGATGAGACCCCCTTTCTCTCATCCATGCAACTGAGATCCATTACCTTGGCTTGGTGACCAGATGAAGGTAATGTCATACCACTAGATATCCATGATCATGATAGGTTGACTCATGATGATACCTCCTATCCTTCAACTAACCCTTTAAGCATTCATAATCATTATTCTTGTGGGTCCCCCTTTTCTTACAGATAAGGTTTTCATTTCTTTCTTGGGGGATCCCTGGGTGAATCATCTGGAAGGTTTATATACAGGATTTTATCTTTTACCCAACAAGAATCCCTTTGGGCCTTCAACCCCTTATTCCCATAGAATGAGGGACAACCCTTTCTTGGGTCAATACACCCTAAAATCCCAAGAGATAAGGAAACGAGGGGTTTAAGTGATCAAAAGTGGTAAGTATGTTCGGGAATGGTACAATGGTTCTTCAAGGGAGTTCCTAGTAGAAAACCCATTTCCAAGAAAGACCAGTTACTACGGCACAATTTCTACCACCAAGGTGAAACAGGGAAAACAACATAATGTCCAAGAATATGTCATGAAATCTAAAGTAGTATAAGATAGAACATGCTCAAATGCCTCAAATATTGAAATGACACTCACTGTAATACCTAAATTCTACCTCATGGAGCAAGGCCCATTGCCTCTCGGAAGCCAGCTGGTGTGGTGGATTCCATCTGAAAATCTATGACCTATGTGGTGGTGAGACGAGTCTCCATCTGTGAAAAAGGATATTGTTGGTCATGTAGTCTCTCGACACTCCATATCTGCAACCTGAGGGCCTTGAGACATAATCTCCTTATTTATCCCATAAAATGGGGATAACATGTCCCACACAGAGGAATTATTTTCTATATTCTTTAGGAGCTATAGACCTGAGTGACTCAAAAGTTATCAAGTTTGATGTTGTGGATGTCAAGCTTCACTTTTCTTATCATGTGGCCTTTCAGATTCATGTGGAGGGTATGAATGTCAACATCAAGTGTATTGTCATTGATGAAGGTGCTTCGACATATGTTATGTATCTATCATGTTGGAAATCCATTGGCTCTTCGTCGATTTCTCAGTCCATGACCATGTTGACCGCATTCGATGGACATTTGTAACATCCTGATTTTAACCCTTATGAACTATAATGTATTATGTAATTATGACTTAGGCCGGTGAGTCGGTAAAGTTGAAAAGGGGATAGAGTTCCTATGAAATGTAGTACTTCATATACATTAATAAAATACACCATTGGTTGTGTTGACCGCCTATTCAGCTAGGGGGTCAACTCATGTGCCATGAAGTATGCATCACCAGGTGCAAGTATGTTGAAGACATTATTGGTTCTACTTGGGCAATATATGCTCTAGCACAAAGTTTTGTAATCGAAGTTTCCGCACCCCTGTGTGGGTTAATAATGTAATAAGTCTGCATGGATCATAGTTAGTTCAGGTACCTTGGGATGTTTTCATTGGGAGAGTTTTTTTCACCGAGGGTTTTTTATCCTCAGGTTGTCAACTGGGCTTTTTAGCCTGGTTGATTTCCCATGAGTTTTTCCCTCACACATGCAATAATTCCTCCAAAGTGGTGA
>ML792319.1:101209-126805 GCA_009831015.1 Picea engelmannii | reverse complement strand
TGTGCCCTAGCCTTGAGATCTACTCTTATGCTTGGTGGTGGACACTTGGAATTGATCCAAGAGAGGTAGGTTTGCCTCTCCAAGTATAAATAGATCCCTCTCCTCACTCCCAACTCACCATTCTTTGAGCTAGTGTTACTATACTGGAATTTCACTTCACTCCCATTCTCTTTCTCTTGCCATTTTTCCATCTCACTCATTGCTCTTGAGAGTCTTGGAGCAACTTGTTGCTACAACACTCTCATATTGGATCAATAAAACTTTGGAGGATTTGGAAACATCATAGAGTATTCTTGTTGATTTCTACATATGAGGTGATATTGTGGGATTTGATTTCATGTGGTTTGGTTGGGTAGATCTTGAATTGAAGTATTTCATTTGGGTAGATTAGCATAGAGTATTCTTGTTGGTTTATTTGTGTTGGTTAGCTAGATTGCTTTGTATTATTTCAAGTAGTTAGTTTATCCATTTACAATATCTATCCTTGGATCACCCTTGTCTCAAGTTTTTGCAGGTTCACTTCAAGGGATTATTGGGAAAGCCTTAGGCTCAAGTCTTCCCTTAACTCCCATTCAAACTCCAAGTTTATCTCGCATTATATTTCTGCTACACTACATTATATATTTCAGTTTCCTAACCCTCTTATATAGGTCACAAATTTTCACATATTTCAGTTTTGTTACTTGGAGATTTCAACGTGGAAAATTTCTGCATAAAAACATAAATTTTCCTTAACTTTGTTGTGTTGTGCAGCATTTCCAGCAAGCTTTTGCTTGCTGGTTTTTACAGGTTCTTGATAGAAATAAGGGGATATGCTCTCATATTTCAGCCATACAACACAACAATAGCTGTCCAACTAAGTGGGTAACTTTCCTATCCCCTTCTCTTCTCATTCTAGCATTCTACTTGTATATTTCAGCCATTATATATTAATTTTTTGTAAAGTAGTTTAGTTGCCTACACCTTGGGAGTGTGATTGACATAGCCAACCCCCCAAAATCGTTGGGCTAGTTTAGATTTTATTTTCAGCAATTTTCTTTATTTCTTTACAACCCTCTTTGGCAAAAAATGGTAGGCTTGCCTCCACCTTGGCCATTGTAAGTGGTTTGCTCTTTTGCTTTTCAAGTTTTGCTTAAGTTTAAAGTGCCTACACCTTGGGAGAGTAATCCCCAAAATCGTGAGGCTTAAAGGAAAACTATTTTTTTTGATGATCTACATCCTTAATGGTATAAATCTTCTAGAATAATCATCACATCTAAAGTATAATCTCTTACATATGCTTATGCTCATCATGGTTAATGGTTTAATGCTTTAAGTTTTGTTTAAGTGATATATCTTGTCTAGTTTCCTAAATCATTATTTCATCTCTCTTTTTCAAGCATATGTGACCAAGTTAAGATATAGATCTCTCATTTTGTTAAAGTTTTCATTTCAAGTATATCTTTCCAAATGGGTTAACACTTAAGTGAATGATCATTTCCTTTTACGAAAGTTTTAGTTCTATTACTATTTCGACAAGCTGTTCTTGCCCTTTTCCGTTTGCAAAGTGGAATATCAAAGTGATGGATGAGATGCTATGGTGATTGTCTTTACTTTATGAGATTTTCATTCATATTATCTTGACTTTATGGGCTAAACATTCACATTCAGAGATTTTCATTTACAAGCAATTTTCTGTTATAAGTGGCAAGTTGTTCTTTCCTTAACATCACATTTCTCTTTCAAGTTTACATATGGAATGGTGATGAATGAATGACATATATCTTGCAGCTTTCCATTGATGTTTAGATGTGTTTATGGTTATCACTTTTACATCTTGGAATTACACTCATAACAACAACTTCATTTCGGTTTTGGGCTAAAAACTAAAATTTTGGACATCTAAAACACTCCTAAAATCAACCAAACACACCTAAAGACCCACCCGAGGGTCATAATAACATTCTAGACAACTTAGGTAGCTTTATTCAGCCATATCCACCATCTAAAACGGGTTTGAGGAAAACAACGGAAGGAAGTGGCGGGGGACCGTCCTGTGATCCTTAAGGGGATCCTTTCCGGGAAGTACTCTTACTGTCAGGGTTGGCCTGGGAAGCTAGGGTGGGCCTCGTTGCCTTACTATCTTGAGCACCCGGCAGTCATTTGGCCAAGGGAGGAGGAAGCTTAAAGCCCCAACATAGTTTAGTGGGAGGGAAATAAAATTTATCCAACTTTTAAGAAACTCCTTAAACATCTAGTTTCATAGAGAATCCTTGTGTGTTGGGGGGGCTTTAGATGTATGTGTAGGAACACACATTGATAATAATTACATGCTTATAATCCTTATTGCAACTACATGGTTTATGTATTTAATGTTTCATGTCTTTATGAGCATATGAGTTAAACATTGTTACATCTTTTGGTTTATTTTCTCTTGTGGTGTGGTTCAAGAAGGAGTTGAGTATCCCACTTGGGGAGGCATCACCTTCTTGAGTCTTGAGTGCTTTTATGGTTTCCATTGAAAAACAGTCCAATAGAGTAAGTGCTATTGGGGCATGCTTGGCTCATGTGTTGATCTCACTTTGATTTTCTTGTATCTTTGTGTCTATTTGTATCTTGTGTAATTATTGTAACATCTCTAATTCTTTTTAAGTAATTGTAATATTTGGTTTGGGGATAGTTTCAACTTGTTTTAATTGTAAACACTTTGTAATTAAACCACCCCT
Source organism: Picea engelmannii (assembly GCA_009831015.1). Classification (NCBI taxonomy): domain Eukaryota; kingdom Viridiplantae; phylum Streptophyta; class Pinopsida; order Pinales; family Pinaceae; genus Picea; species Picea engelmannii. Next base: position 124,100 of record ML792319.1, on the reverse strand, counting down.
TAACTTATTTGACCCCTTGCCCAACCTTAGGCACTAGTCTTAGTTGACTTAGGGAAAGGGTTGATTGACATATAGATAGGTTTGCACTTTGCATTTGTTGCCTTAGCATCTTAGGCTAGTTTCCCCCCCTTAGCCTTTTAACAAATTAAAAACAAATCCTAGAACCATAAACATTTAATCCAATCTAGTAACTAGGGTCTACCTCCCTTGGCTTCCCTAGGAGTAAGCCTAGAAGGAAGAGGTTCCAGTCAAGGTGACAGTGTGGACTGAGAACCTAGGCATTGTGCCTCTAAGGACACACTAAGTGAGCTGGACTTTGCTCATGTTTGCAAGTGTGTATTAGGATGGCAACAGGCTGCAAGACGAACGAGGACAAAAGAGATAGGGGGCTATGACTCCACAAGAGGAGGGGGCTTGAGGGGCTAAGTCATTTTATTATTATTTTATTTAACCATAATTTATTTTATGGAGAAAATGGATTACATGAGCTTCTTGGGGGAGGCCATATTGTTCTTGATTTCCAGGTAATTATATAAACCCATATTTGGTTTGTTTGGGGGTTCACTTGTTCTTATTCATTCACTGTACACCCTTCTCATTGTTTCATCTATAAGAGCCTCATTCTTCCTGCATTTGTGTGCTCTTGGTCTGAGCATGGATACGAATGATTGCATGAGGTTGAATTTGGGTGAAGTTGGGGGTCTCTCTTCGCCTAGTTGGGTGCTCTTCCCTTGGAAGAGGAGAGATATTGTTGAATGGATGTAATATTTTACTGATCATTCCAAGAGGGAATGGATGCCCATGTGCATGATCTTGATGGAAGTTCGGATAGAACTATCCATAGCTAAGAATCCTTGGAGTTCCAGTAGGGATATTTCCTAACCAGTAGCACTGGAGCCCTGGAGAGAAATGGAACAACCTCAGGGACTGCATGGTAGAGAAAGGTGTTCATTTTTTGGGGTTGTGCAGGTTGAGGGGGAAAGACAACTATAAATTAGGGTTTGTTGTGGTGTTGGGAAACCTGAGAGCTAGTTAGCCAATTGTTGCGTATTTTAGATTTGGCCCAGGACCCGTCCTTGTGGATTCATAGCCCTGGCTTGGGGGTGACCTACTATTGAGAGTAAATGAAAAACAATTTCTATGGTTGGGAGGAATGTCCTTAGTTTGCAACCAGTTGGTGAATGTTTACTCAAAATATAACTGCTCTCTGTGTTTTATGTATATTTTTATTCTGCTGTGTATTTAATTATCTCTAAGATATGCATTTTTCATGTGCATGTCTATTGATTATTTTTTGTGCATGTCATGTTGCTTACTTTTGTATGTTGTATCCTGGAGTTTGATTAATGCATGTGGTTTATTCTTGCTTGTTTTCGGATTAAATGTTGTTAGAATTCGAGATCCATTCAGATAACTGAGTCTTGGGACTGCAGTGTGCCCCACCTATTGGTGGTTGGGAGTGTTGCATCCTACTGGTGGCTGGGAGTGTTGCATCCTGCTGGTGGTTGGGTGTGTTGCAGCCTATTCATACCCCATGGTATTATTCTCACTTTCCCAGTCCAGTTAGGCGGGAAGACTATGGAGGTCGAGGTCAAGGTAGTTGATGCACCTCTCGACTACAATATTTTACTTGGGTGTAATTGGACTTACGCTGTGACATGAGTCGTTGTGTCATCATTTTTCTGTGTTTTATTCTTTCCTCGTGAAGGGAAGATAGTGACGATTGACCAGTTTTCCTTTGCGCATCCTAGTCCTTCTGCATCTACGGGACCCTCGGTACCCATTATTGATAATTCTTAGTAGGAAACTAAACTACCTCTTGATGGGAACTTTCAACTTCTCGGCACCAATCATGCACATCAATGCCATCTCCGCTGGGTCTTCATCGTCACTACGGTCCATTCCTTCCTATATATCATATCCTAATGATCCATGGACCCTAATGTCTTTGGATGTGTCATATGAAGGTAATTCATACATTGGGATGTCAATGCCACTATCTGAAGTAGAGATTGCATATCAAGCTATACTAGAAGCTACTGTAGACCCAGAACCTCCCTCCTCACGAACGAACGAGGTGGATCCCATATTAGAGCTCATATGGGTTGTCCAATCATCTTGTTCACATGACTGCCTCAACAATACTTTACCCTCAAATGAATCCATCATAGAGGCCATGTCTGGTTCAGATAAGCCCTAAGACGACCTTTATTATAGATCTTATTTTCTCCCAGGGCTTGAATGGATTGAACAGGATGAGTGTAGGTCCACCTTGAGTGAAATGGTCAGTCATGTTGTGGTTCTGTTACATACGCATGGTGTCAATGCCAAAGGAAACATGGAGAATATTTTTCCCACCATCATGATTGACATCTCTCGAACCCCTGGTAAAATTGAAAATGTATATATCGATGCAGATTGTTCGCCTAAAGAAATTCAAAACTACACTGATCTCTTCAAATAATTCCGAGACACATTTGCCTGGTCATATGAAGAGATGCTGGGGATTTACCCCTGTATTTTCAAACATGAAATTAAAACTTATCTGAATGCAAAACCTGTTCGACAAAGACTTGGACCTGTAAATCCTAGGAATGCCCCTGCTATTAAGGCATAAGTCGAGAAGTTTCTCAACGTTGGCTTCATCTACCTGGTTCCCTTGACCGAATGGATGTCCAACCCCATTCTCATTGATAAGAAGAAAGGAATCATCCATGTATGTATGGATTTTAGGGACATGAACAAAGCCTGTCCTAAAGATAATTTCCCCACTCATTTCATCGATCGGATTATTGATGAGTGTGCCAGAAGTGAAGTCTTTTATTTTATGGATGAATTTTCAGATTATAATCAAATTCAAATTAAACTCGAGGATAAAAAAAAGACGACATTTGTTTGTCCTTGGGTTACCTTTGCTTACCAGAAAATTCCTTTTGGTCTTAAAAACGTTGGAGCACCTTTCCAACGTGCCATGAATTTTGCTTTTCATGATCTTAAGCACATTGTTGAAGCCTATTTAGACAATATCATTGCTCACTCTCAAAAGAGGGTTGATCATTTGATTCACCTTTGAATAGTATTTGAGAGATGTCCCTATTACCACATTCAGTTGAACCCTCACAAATGCATCTTTTGCATTAGGTATGGATACCTTTTGGGTTTCATAGTTTTTGAGCATGGGATCATGGTGGATCCTATGAAGGTTGAGGAAATACTTTGATTGCCTCCCATGTGTAACATTCGACAATTTTACGGTTTACAAAGGAATGTTAACTTCCTGCATCATTTCATGGCGAACTATTCCAGTATAACTAAGGGTTTCATGCATATTTTGAAGAAGGATACTACATTCATATGGGATGAGCGAGGCCAAGAATCCTTCGATGCTCTTAAGAAATCCCTGGTACCAACACTTCTGTTGAAGCCCTTGGACTACAGTAGAGATTTCTTGCTTATATTGCCACGTCCGACGAGACGATTGGTATGGTTCTAGTTTAGGAAGAGGAAAATCTCTACGAGCACATTATCTATTACCTTATCTGAAATCAAATTGGTCCTAATATTAAGTATTCTCAGGTGGAGAAGCTAGCCTTAGTATCCATGCATGCGGTTCAATGATTACGTCATTATATCTTACTCTGCAAGACTACTGTAGTTACGGATATCAATCCATTTCAATACGTCCTTACACGATGTATCATAGGATGGAAGTACAATAAATGAATGGTGATTCTATAGGAATTTGATCTTGATTTTGCTTCTGTGAAATCCAAGAAGTCGCTAGTTCTTGCAGAACTGATGTCAGACTTCTATAGGAAGGATGAGGACATTTTTCATGATGATTCATTCGCGGATGAACACATCTTCCTTATCTCGCCTTCAGACCCCTAGTATGGAGATATTTTAATCTACCTTCAAACCCTGAAACTTATTTCGAGAGACGACCGACGATGTATATACCATCATGACAAAAACTACCTCATTATCAGTGATACGTTATATCATCGAGGGGTGGATGATATTTTGCGTCATTGTTTGAATCACAAAGAGGATAAAGTTGTTCTCAATGACTGCCAAAGAGGGGCATGTGGTGTTCACTTATTTGAGCTTGCGACATCCCAAAATATATTTTGAGCTGGTTATTTTTGGTCATTAATTTTTAAAGATCGTGTTGAAGCAGTCAAGAAGTATCACCCTTGCTAGGTGTTCCCTCGTAATATGCACTCGCACCATCCTCCTTTGCACCCATTCATTACCGTCAATCCCTTCACTAAGTGGGGGGTGGATTTCATGGACTGCAAACCAACCTTGGATGGGGGGCATTATCACATTATTATGGTCATGGATTATTTTACTAAATGGGATGAGGACATGCCTACCATTAAATCCGATGGTGAGACTGCAACATTTTTCATATTCAATCAGATTATAGCTCGGTTCGGAATCCTAAAGGATATTTTCACTGATCATGACAGTCACTTCCAGAATGAAATGATGACAGAGTTATCATCTAGACTGGGTTTTAAACAGTACCATTCATCACCTTACTATCCCCAAGAAAATGGACAAGTAGAGGTTGTGAATAAATCTCTCAAGACCATTTTGCAAAATACTATCAGGAAGAGTAAATCTAACTGGAATGTGATGATTTACCCTGCACTATGGGCATATTGAACCACGGTAAATACTTCCACCGGTTTCTCACTATTTCAGTTAGTTCACAGGGTGGAGTCAATCCTTCCTATTGAATGTGAAATCCCTTTTCTCAAGTTGGAAATAGACCTCCTACCTAAATCGATCGATCTCGAAGAACACCCTGTACACCTAGAGAAGCTCGATGATCAGTGTTAAGCTTCCACTGTGGCCATTGAGGAAAATAAACGATGTGTTAAGGTCCAATAAAATAGGTTTTTTTGTCCCCAACTGTACGTTGAGGGTGACTTGGTCCTTCTCTATGACCAAGATAAAGACCCATTGGGGGTAGGAAATTTTAATCCCATGTGGCACGGTCCTTACATCGTGAGACATGTCCTTGAAAAAGGATCCTATGAATTTGAAGATTACGAAGGGAATGTGTTGGATGAGACTAGAAATGGGATCTATCTTAAACGATATTATTCTTGATCCTTTGAGCTCGAGCATGGCCTTTGTATACTAATGTATGTTAGTGTATATATTTCACTTTTTATTCTTTTGTGTTACCGGCTTTCTTATTGAGTTTTTCCTTGGTTGGCACATGTCAATGGAATCTTCATTGTTCTTAGGATTCGTAGACAGTGCCACTCATCATACTCGGAACATGGCTTTTGTCGCTTGGGTTATCTATTCACCCGAGGGACAACTGGTGTCTTCAGGTGGCATTTGTCTACGGCCATCAACGAACAATGCGCTGAGTATAGCACCGTTATAGAGATATTGTGTGATGTTGTTTTACATGGCGCTCAATATTTAGAAGTTTTCTTGGATTCCTAGTTAGTTTTATGTCAATTGAACGACAGTTACCGGGTCATAGATCCTACACTACTATGACGTTTCCTTTGGGTACGAATTTTAGAACGACATTTTGATTTTATTACTTACAATCATGTACCTAGAAACTTTAATCATGTATATGATGCATATGTTATTTACATTTTAGATTGGCATTTGTCACATAAATAAAGAATAAAAATATTCATACATCCATTGTAAGATATGCAACTAAATCCAAATACCAAAATAGTTTTTTTTATATATATATTTCAAAAAATATGGTGTCATAGTACAAAATGGGGCTTGTATCCCTAGAATACATATACAATCAGTACATCACATAAACATGACATCTATGCCTGAGGTCCTGGGTGCATGTCATGATAACACACTGTCGCATTTGAAAGACACTGGAAGAGCCTCACCCACGCACAGGGTACACCCACCACCTGTCGATGCATCACCTCTGGCACATCCCCCACTTGCACCATAGGAAACCAGTGCGTCAAAAGAGGCAAGTTTCCCTCCACATTCTATAGGACTCTCTCTGCGTCCCCACCTACCATCTCATCTCCTCGGCCTCTACATTGATGTCATGGATATCCCTCTTTTCATTGTGGACCTACATTTGCGTAAAATAAATAACCATTAATACATGATACAATCCAAAAATATTTTATTTTTTTGTTTGCCTCTATAAAATTGAAAAAACACACAAAAAAAATAAAATATATAAAATCAGTGCTCACCGATCTCTCCAAAGGAAGATCCTGGTGGAAATGGCATATCTTATTCCCCTTGTTAGTCTATCCCCTCATAGGGGTAGTCATCGATTTCAATGATTTGTCTTCACCACCAATGGAAGAACTCATCGTTGTAGGGCGTTGGCACCCTACCACCTCCTAGCCGCCACATCACCTCGGTCCACCATGACATGGATGGATGTTGGCATAGGGGCAGACCCAGGGTTCAACGCTCAAGAGCGCACCAACAAAACCCTAACTACCAGCCCTTTCGGCAACAATACGAAGTAGATGAAGTCTCACCCTAGGTAGAGGCAGGGATGGTTGCAGGACTCATATGTATGCAACCCTAGCTGGGACACATATATGTGATTATACTACTTACAACGCAATTAGAATCAATCAGCCATTAATATCCAACACTTAATCTACTTCGCAGACAACACAAAGCATCACAATACTCACTTAGGTCTACAGTATTTCAACACTTAGCAACAGAAAACACATCAGGTCCTGCAAATCAGCACTAAGCACTCACATATATGTCAGATCTAGCAGTCATATATCTAAGAAGCACAAAGCATACATGAATATATCAGAAACACATAGCATAAACAAAAATAAACACAATGAATCAAAGAACAGATTGTTACACACAGACTTACGTGGTTCACCCCCACCCTAGGGCTACGTCCACCAACTCTTCTTCTTTATTAGCTTTAGTCAATCAGGTTACAACACATAACTATCAAAATCCTACTTCGCGTAGGACAAGATATATGTGCACACCTCACCAGATCCTCCTTCTCCGAGTAGATCTAGCACAAAGCTCCCTTACAATCTATGCACTCGGCACTTACAACACTTGCACTCAGCTCTGCAAGTCAATCACATAGATGCCAACCTAGCACTCAGCTTATGGCCCCTTTCTTACATTGCCTAGCTACTTATTTATATATTACAAAAGTGGGCCTAAGCGTGGGTGAACCCATGGGCTGACATCCCTTTCCCATTACATTATCCCCAAAAACCCAAAAAGGACCCAAAAAGGGGATCTAGTTTCCATGATCTCCGCTTCACTTCGTGCTCCAATTTTGACAGGATGTCGAAGTCCCAAAAATGATCAACTATGACCAAGTGTTCCTCAAAACTTGGTCAAGTACCAACAGGCCCCCAACACTCACCTATGACTCATCCTGATTCACTCAGGCTTGGGTAACTTTGCCTCAAAGGTCTCAAGCTTGGCTCAAGCTGCTTCGACTTGTCTCTGTGCTACTGCTTCTTCCTCAGCAAATTCCTGAATAACCACTTCGCTGATAGGTCCTTCCAGTTGTTGCTCGAATGTAACAACTAACTGTTCCTTGGCCTTCAATTTCTTCAAATAGTATATAGGTTGCCTCCTGGCTCTGCTGGAGTTTCTGGGTGACTTCCATCACTCTATTCTATGTGGTAAGAATGAGTTGTTGGGTGTTGTGTTGTTCCTAGGATCTCTTCATCCTCTCGATGGGTGACAGGAGCTTGAGCTACGCCTGTATTGTATCTGCATGCTTCTTTTCTTCCTGGAGTTGGGACTCTAATCTCTTCAAATATGGGTCTTTGGATAGTTGTTCATATATCTGCATGCTTATGCTACTTAATTGTTTTCATTCTACAACAAGTGTTTTAATCCTCTTGACTGCACTTTGAGCATTCAATTCATGTTGGTCGTGCACTTCTTCTGGAGTCTATGGGATGTCCTGAAGCTCTAAGTTCATGATTCTTTGTTGAAGTTGTTGAATAACTTCAGCAAGCTTCATTGCTTGGCGTTCTATGGGTTCTTATGCCTTCTTCTCTAAGCCGGTCACAGAGCGAAATGATTTGGTGACTGCTTCTTCAATCCCAATCTGCTTCACGAGCAGTTGCTCTTTCTCCTTTTGTATCTTCTCTCTATCTTCTTTAATTTTTTCTTGGAGTGCATCTTTCTCTTGTTGCGTGGCTCTACGTTGTTTTATGATTTCCTCTTGTGTTTTCTTTAAGGTGTGAATAGCATGTGCTTTTTCTTCCTGTGCGTGTCGAAGGTGTACTTTGACTACATCAACAAGCTTGCGGAGTTGAACTGATTCTTCTCCCACTTTGGTTGTTCCTTCTGGCAGAGTCACAGTAGAGATTGTGTGGTTAGACTGGAGTGCCTGCTGCACTTCTTGGAGCCCAATTTCAATCCTGTTATATAGCTTCTCCTACTTCGCTTCCTGCTTTTATGTTATCTCTTCTATGGCTTCATCCATAGTTGAGAGGAGGAAACTGAAGTCATCTGGAGTGAGCATGGTCTGCATATTATTTATGGTTTCTTTCGATGTATTCCAGGAGAGAGACTTCGGAGGTGACCCTTTTCTCTTCTTTGTATCTTCGACTTCATCTTCGGGTCTCTATTCAACTTCCTCTAGGTCTTCGACACTACCTCCTTGATCTGGTGTGATGAAAACCATCCTTACAGATATGCTATCTACATCCTAAACCTCTTCAAGCTTCTTCAAATTCTTTGTCTTACTAGGCCCAATTGTGTCCTATGCAACTTTTGGGTTGTTTCATGTCTGAAATGTCTATTGGATCTACTGTAATAAGGAGGTCCACCGACCATTCCTTGGTGATCTCTTCTAGGTCTTCTTCTGTCAACTTATAATAGGACTGAAGCTATTCCTGGTGCTCATCAGCGTGTGGGGTTAGGTATATAAAGTGGTGGTCCGTGTTGAACTTTATCAAAGGTTGAAACCTTTGTAAAGTGTTCAGGGTTATGTGAGGTTCACCCCCTATGGTTTCTTTCAATTGGTTATAGTACATGTGAAAAACGACATTCGATTTCCATTGCTTGTTCATGTCGATCAAGTATGATAATGTACTGAACCTCATGGCTAATGGCTCAAAGGGGTTGATGTTTGGGAAGATTGCACCTTCTGGTAGTTCCCATGCAACAAAAGTGATCAATATTAGAAGCCAACTAAAATGGAATTCATGCCCCTGATCCTGGGCTTCTCTACAGTCAATCTCTAGCTGGTTTTCCACGTACTTCGCCCAGTTCATCTGTAGTCCCTCTGCGCATTTTCCTGCAAGGTCAACTATGAAGCCTGATACTTGTGTAGTTCGATTCTTACGTACTAGCTTCCATGTGATCAGTTGACATGCGAGGCACTCTGTGCCACTTTCGATAGAGGCTACCTTGTAGCCTCACGTGCCCTTCTCGACATTGCCATAAGCTTATTTAATCTTCTGTGAAAGAGTGTGGTCCACGGTCTTTCCAGGGTATTACTCCTGGGGATCAGGGCCCTGCATGCTAAGCTCGATAATCTTATTGATCAACGCCATATCAACAATTATGCAATGGTTTAACCATAGGTATCCTCTGCAGTAACTTTCTAGTAGAAATTTTACACAAGCATTCAACTCCTGGTGCCTGCTGAAGTGTGGTATTTTCATGATGTTGATCAAAGTAGACTGCGTGAGGTTCATTATCCATTGCTGAGGGATGATCTTTGAATTCCTAATCTTATTTCTTGTCAAGTACTTAGACGGAGTAAGCATGTTGTAAACCTTACGGTCCCCCAGGTTGAAGTCGCAAAACTTTAACGTTGTAACCTTGTCTTGATCTGTGCGGTAGGTGCCTACTCATTTCGGTAGATATGCAATGACTAGGGTGTATTCAAAGTCTCTACGGACACTATCCCTATTAATCGTAAGACTCAGAGGGGGTATGTAAGCTGGTAGGATGGATGGCACTAACTTCCCGTTAGCTATGTCATCTTTATGCTTAGTTCTCCTTTCTGTGTCGGCTCGGGATGTTCCTGCTCGAGCAGTCGACAAGGAGGCTTGCACTCTTCTCATCGATGATGCTTGGACTCTGGTGGAAATTCCTCTTTCCGACATGACTCTCTCAGTCATTAAATCAAGAAGGACCTTTGTGACGGATTCCTCAACTGTGGTGAGCTCGTCGGACATACGCACTCAGGAAAAATAATCAGGGCCACGATCATCGTAGATACTGCATAAGGATGAACAATCAGATTGAAATGACCACTGTATACAATCACTGGTTCTAGGGCTTCGAATTCTTAATTGGCAAAAGTGTTCTTCGGGCCTAGCGCGACGAGATAAATAAGAAATTCGTCAATGGTCTGCTTGCAACGGGTATGAAGCTTCCATTACCATTGATCTATCCATTATGATGAGGTCCAATGGTCTTGTGGTGATCCTTTAATGCTTTACTATTTGTTCGGGGCAGAATTTGAACGGGTATATCAGTCCAACGGCTATATTGCTTCGCGTCAGTGATGTGCCATAGGTCGTGGTCCTGATATCTCGGCGAAGCTCCCATTGTGCAATTTTTCTTTCTGCTATGTTCTATTCAGGGTCTCTTGTAGCTTTTCAATCTTTGCCCTCTTTTTACTTAACTTTCTATCCTTCTTCCCTGTAATTTTCAACTCAGTCTGTCTTTTTTTAGTATGATTTCAATCTTCTTTTAGCATAGTTATTGCACGCTGTTGAAATTCTCTCTGGGTAATAATTCTTCTTTCTCTGGGACAGGTGTTTCAGTCGTTCATGAGCTTTATGACATTCTTTTAGCTTCAACATTGGGGTTTCTAGTGTCAAGGGGATTCTTTTGTTCCTCAATCAACTATGCAATCTTCTTGGTCATAAAATCTTTTAATTCTTGTTTCTTCTTCTCCAAAAATTTTTCTTCTTCTTCCTATTGACCTTGATCTCTGTCAATCCAAGGTCTGCCAAGTAACATAGTAAACGGGGCGCTGTCCTCAATAAATTTAATAATCTCAAAATCTTCTTCAGTCGAAGTTCCATGAGCATGGGTAGATATCTGAGTGTGCCTTCTACATAGGTTTACCAATTTTCCCCTAAAGAAACCTATTCCTCCTAATGAAGGGATCATGGAAATATTTCCTATAGATTCCCACATTCTCTTTGTCATGATATTCATCTGTGTAACCTCATCTAGAACACAATCAATGTCTAAGTCCCCTATCCTTACTTTGGTGCATTCTTTTTCTCTAAAGATCTCCGCTAATCTGACATGTCGGTGTTCAGTCAGGGTTTCTTTCATCTAGATTAATACTTTCTCTGATTCTTTTTGAGGCTTTTCTATCTTTGGGGCTGCCTTAGGGTTTTCTTCGGGAAGATTCATTTTTTCAAGCTTAGCAATCATTCTAGGGCAATCCAATACTTCATGGTCTAAAGCTTTGTAATAGAGACAACTAGATCTTCCACCAGGACATTCCTTACCTAGATGTCCCGGTCTTCTGCAACTGTAACATAGGGTCAATCCTCTCTTTCTTGTAAATGATCCCCAACCTCTTCTGTACTGCACACTAGGATGATGGTAGTTAGCCTGCAAAAAATTCTTTCTAGGGTCCTGCATCCATTTGTTAGTCAAAACATTATTTCTATGTATAGGTATAACATATCTATCATTATTCTTATCATATCTATTAATGTCAAACTTTCTTTCATCTATTAATGCCCTAGTTTTCAAGCTAGGACGAAATCTATCAAACATACCTAGATCCATACTCTAGAAGCAAAAAAAATCACTTATTTTTCTTCTACAGAGAACAAATCTTTCAGATCTAAAACTTTTAAATATTCTTACCTTTATCATAGCGCAAAACTTACAGATCTTACCTCTTTCTTGCATATTTGACCTCTTTTCTCGTAGATCTGATCTCTTTTCTCATAGATATGCTCTCTTTTCTCACAGATCTGATCCAAATCTGACCTATTTTCTTGCACATAGCTTCCAAGGTTAAGTAGAATGCTACGCACTAGGGCACAGGTCTACACACAGAGGTTATTTTTCACAAAGCTTCTTCTTCTCTAGTTCCTAGCAATCACAGTTTCATGTCCTGACAATAGAACCATTTTTTGGCACAGGGGCAGACCCAGGGTTCAACGCTCAAGAGCGCACCAACAAAACCCTAACTACCATCCCTTTCGGAAACACCTGCAAAGTAGATGAAGTCTCACCTGAGGTAGAGGCAAGGGTGGTTGCAGGACTCAGATGTTTGCAACCCTAGATGGGATGCAGATCTATGATTATACTACTTACAACACACTTAGCATCAATCAACCATTAATATCCAACCCTTACTCTACTTCGCAAACAACACAGAGCATCGCAATACTCACTTAGGTCTACATTATTTCAGCACTTAGCAACATAAAATACATCAAGTCCTACAGACCAGCACTAAGCACTCACATATATGTTAGATCTAATATTCATATATCTAAGAAGAACAAAGCATACATGAATATATCATAAACACATAGCATAAACAAATATAAACACAATGAATCAAAGCACAAAGCGTTACACACAAATTTATGTTGTTCACGCCCACCCTGGGGCTACATCCACCAACTCTTCTTCTTTATTAGCTTTATTCAATCAGGTTACAACACAGAACTATCAAAATCCTACTTTGCGCAAGCCAGGAGATCTGCGCACGCCTCGCCAAATCCTCCTTCCCCGAGTAGATCTATTACAAAGCTCCCTTACAATCTATGCACTCAACACTTACAAGACTTACACTCAGCTCTGCAAGTCAATCACATAGATGCCAATCTAGCACTCAGCTTATGGCCCCTTTCTTACATCACCTAGCTACTTATTTATATATTAAAAAAGTGGCCCTAAGCATGGGTGAACCCATGGGCTGACATCCCTTTCCCATTACATTATCCCCAAAAAATGAAAAAGGACCCAAAAAGGGGGTCTAGTTTCCACGATCTCTGCATCGCCTCGTGCTCCATTTTTTATAGGCTGTCGAAGTCCAAAAAATATTCAGCTATGACCAAGTGTTCCTCAAAACTTGGTCAAGGGTAAAAAATGGATCATGTAGATCATGTGGATTAATCTATACTCTCGGGTTCAGGGCTGGAACTCTCTCGAAGAAAAAAATACATAGTATGGATGTGAACCCGAAGTTCCTCATCCTACTGAGTTTGCAATCTATTAACTGGCTCTTCAATTTGTCCATAGTGAGGTGCACCAATGGTAAACTATGGGTCTAAAACACTCCACAACACAGAACATGAGAGGCCTTGAATCATGATATAGTGAGTCCAATCCTTATATCTGTGTGAGTACTAGAACAACGATCTTCAGACTCAGGTTCTCAATTGCCCTAATAGGGAGTTGGCTCCCCACTTTCTCTATAACTACAACACAGTAGGTGGTGATGTACTCCTCCATAGTCCTCCCACCTCCATCCCCTCTAGATTTGAGATTCACCACCTCGCCTCGGCGAGACAATCGTGTTTTGAAGTATATATTATCCACTTCAATCCTCAATGGTTTCCCATCAAATTTGAATGCATCAGTATCTGGATCCAAATATTTTATCAGTGTCTGAAGCAACCTCACTTGGGCCCTCATCCCTTTTATGGCCCAAAAATTATATATCTGATGCAGGAGCATTGCTCCACCTCAGCAACGCGCCAGCATTCCAGCACATCAGCGTGCATTTCAGAGAAGGAGAGGCACCAACCCTCCCATTTTTAAATTTGAAATATAATCTCATATGGATTAGAGTTGTAAGGTCGAGTGAAGAACAAGCCATATCTCTGAACATACAGAAGATAAGGTCGCCTTTAATGGCTGACAGGTTGATGGCTCTAGGTTCAATTCAAACTAGATGGCCATTTTTGAAAATTCAATGTAATAGATGAGGCTAGGTGAAGAGGACAAGCTCGTAGAGCCCTCTTTTTTAAATGAGAGAGACAGAGAGAGATATGGGTTTGAGGTATTAGAAACAAAACTCGGGATAGAGTTATAATAGGAGAACTTGTGAGAACTGGGACTCTGTTACAGTCCAGTTTTTGTAAACATCTGTATTTACACACAGAGATAATAGAAAAGCAGTTTTTCCTGCACATGGTGTGTTTATGTATTTGTGTTCATTGTTATGATTTTACATGTCATTTGTGGTTTGAACGTATGAATTGGTGAAGCATTGAATAAGTTTCAATTGTTTCTCATCTTTGAGTTTCGAGTGCAAGAAGTGCACATTTGTCCACAAGGAGTGCGTTGACAGAGGTGAGTTAACCTCAGAGAAGCTAAAGAGAGATATTGTTGAATATTCATTAGTAGAAGTGCAAGGAGTGAACAGGAAGAACTTTGTGTTGAGTTCAGAGAGAAGAGTATTAGAGGAATATACTCACAGAGTTGTTGAACACTCTATAGAAGAGATCTTCAAAGTGTGCATCGAGCAAGGAGATCGCTAGGAGGTGAGAAGAATTTCTTTTCAAGAAATCCTTCGGATTTGAGTTTGATGAAATCCCAGAAATGAAAGGAGTGTGTGGGAGATAAAAATATTCAAGGAGATCAAGCTTAGAAGAGATAACGCAAGGAGTGTGTATGAGACATACTTATTCTAAGTCCAAAATCTTAGAAGAGATAACGTTTTCAAGAGTGTAAGTGAGACCCAAGATAGTTGGGTTCACAAGATAAAGTTCAAAGGCCGAAACCTTTGAACACTGACTGAATATTCTAAATCAGAAGAAGTCAAAAAGCTAAGGAGGAGGAGCGATAGAAACTATCATATTGGTTGTGGAAAAGAGCCTGGAGCATTAGATCATCGTCCAACAAATAGAGGAAACGCAGAGGAGAACAACAGATCCCATCCATTGGATCTAAGCGCAGAGGATCAACAATAGTTGGATCTAGATGGAAGTGCACGATCCGTATACTGTGTACACGCAGGAGGGTGGACTTGCTAAAAATTCGAAGTCTTGAATTCATTTGGGACCATCCATCATCTGGGAGGACGCATGGCGGAAATCCATCCATTTTGGGTGAAGATGCTTCGGGAGGAACGAGCGCACAAAAGTTTGAAACTTCTGAAGCCTGAAGAGCTGAAGAGCCAAAGGGAATCTGAGCCATTATATTCAGAGGAACACGTGTTGGAAAGGTGTGATATCAAGAGGAAGGTGATGGTGAAATGTTGAAACATCTGAAGCCCGAATAGCCAAAGAGATGAGAGTTGTTGATCTGCAAGGGGACACTTGTCAACACATCGCGAGCTTCCGGTAAATTGTAGTGGAGTATCAGTTGAGAACTGAGATTTTCGAAGCCCAAATATCTGAAGAGATGAAGACATCTAGATCCTTAGATATGAAGAGACGAAGACATCTGGATCATTATATCCAGAGGGGCATGTGGTGACAGATTGTAGGCTTCAGGTAAGTTTCATTTTGAATTTTGGTTGAAAGTTGAGACTTTCGAAACCCAAAGACCCGAAGTGAATCTAGGTCATCCGATCTAGAGGATACGTGGAAAAAATATGTGAACTTCAGGTAAATCCCTGAAGTAATTCATAGTCATCCGATCAGGGGAGACGCGAAGGGATCGAATTCATTGATCCAAAGTGGACACATGTAAGTGGATTAGCTGCTCTGGAAGTTTGACATACGGAGGAAGGTGAGGTTTGACATTTGAGATTTTCGAAGCCCAGAAATCTAAAGTGATGACAGTCGTCGATGTGAAGGTGGACACATGGTGATAGATCTAGGATTTCGAAAGAAAGAGGAGGGAGAAATGTCTGAAGACCTGGAGAAGATCTCAATCGTTGATCGAGAAGGGAGTCATATGACCGTTGATCTGATTGAGGAGGACAAAGTCCTGAAGTGGGAGCACAACCGTCGATTGGGGAGAGTATGTGTCAGCAGATCTTCCACTCTAGAAGAGAACTAGTCATAGGTAACGAGAATTGAGATTTGATATCTCAGAAGTCCAAAGACCCGAGGGAGATCTCGACCATTGATCGAGAAGAGGGTCGCAGGACTGTTGATTCGAGTTGAAGAGTCAATCATCTGAAATAGAGGTAGAGTCGTTGATTTAGGAGATAGGTGGAAACAGATTGTTAACTTTGGAATATTGGAGTACGGAGGAAAGCGAGGTTTGAGATTTCAAAAACCCAAAATCTGGAATCGTGAAGAGATCACATCCGTTGATCTAGGGAGGATAGATCTGGTCAGTGAATTTGGAAAGGTTAGATATGAACCATCAATCCATAGGTACCATCAAGATCAGGAGATCAACAGTCCCGTAACATTTCGGGGGATTGAAGGTGTGTGATATTTAACAGGTAATCATGTGGTTACATGAGAACATAGCCCAAGGAAACATGCAAAGAAGGCTCTTAGAAAAAGTAGCTTACGGAGCATGAGAAGTTGATATTTCCAAAGGTCAGAAACCCAAAGAGGATTAGGGTCGTCGATCTGAGAAGGGAAATCGACAGTAGGGAATCATTGTGGGGAGCAGAGGTGAAATTAATGAATGTTCAAGTTCATAGGTCACAATGCACTGGATTCATTGATCTTGTCGAGGCAGAAGATCAATGGGCACAACTGAAAAGAGATCGGGTGAGAACTTTCAGGTTGTAGGGACAGGGCTCTTCCGTAAAGGGTGAGAAAGTTGGCAGCCCGCAATTGTTGTGAACCATCGATCGACGGGCAGATTGATAACAATCAGATCATGACCATAGAAACCAGGCGGGTCTGACAGGACTTGCACACAGAAGGAAAAGAGACCTATGTATGGTGGATTTAGGTTCAAAGAGGAATCTGAAGAGTCGATCTAACTTAGCAATTAGAAAGATCCTTGACCGAGAGGTTGCAGAACCCCATGAGGGTAGGGGGGTTGCATCAGGTGGTATCAGAGCACATAATTTATTTCTGTAGGCAAAGAAGAAGACCGAATTTTTCTTACAGACAACAAAAAAGAGAGATGGTGGAAGGCGATAATCCAATGACATCAAGTGGTATCAGAAGTGAAGGTTTTCCTATATACATCAGGTGAAGGAAGTAGAGTATTGATGCTCTGTGAGGAAGTTGTTGTACGTGCATAGCAGCAGCAAAATTTTAAACAAACAAGTGAGCTGTGAGAGAAGATGGATATGCTCTCAGATGTAGAGTGATCCATAGGCTTGCCAGGAGGGAAGGTGGAAATGGATACTAAAGGCCATGATCATGGTCGAAGAGAAGGCTGCAAGAAGAAATGCAATCCAGAGATGGATCTGGAGCTTAATGAGATAAGAGAAAGGATGGAATGGACAACAGTGAGTATGCAGCAGGAAGCAAAGGTACACTGGAGGTACAAATGCCCTCTAAACAGGAAGGCAAAATGGCCTATTCAAAAGTTGTTAGCCAGAAAGCAACAACAAGATTTGAGAAGATGGTTGAGGGAATTAGAAAACCTCAGTGACACAGAGGAGGAATAGATTCAAATCTGTGAACTAGAAGTTGGAAGACACCTCAGAGATGAGGAGGAGGTGAGATCAAATGATCTCATAAACTTCCAGGAGGGAAGAAATAGACTTTCAAGTTGCCAGGTGGGAAATATAAAGATATCAGTGGAAGGTCTCACATACTTCTAGGGGAGCAATGTTGAAAGTTTAGATTGCTAGGTGGGCAATGAGATGGGATCGATTGATCTCATAGATTTCCAGGTGGGAAAAAGAGAAGTCCCAAATTGTCAGGTGGGCAGGGAGAAAGAAATGAGACTGTTGGAAAGTCTCAGGAGCTCAAAAGTGGGTTCAGTTCAGGAAGTAGTGTTGATAGGTGAAGATTCATGTGGATTTGCAGACCATGTGAATGAAGATAATGAGAATTTAAATATTCTCACCATCTAGGAGGAGGATCAAAGGAGCATTTTGATTATTGGAGGGATCAAGACATTCCTACCAAATATCCAAGTAGAGGCTAGTGGACATGATGAAAGTGCAACAGAAGAATAAAGACAACCAACATAAACTATCAAAGAGGAAGAAATGGAGAAGACACTAATGTCTACCCCAATAGAAGAAGATGAGCATTCAGAAGAATGGCTCAAAATTTTCAGCCAGGAAGCTGAAACAGAGAATACTGCAGCATTGGATCTTGCAGCAGAGGAGGAATCAGACAACATGGATTTTGTTGATCTGCATGAAGAAATGGAATCTCTAGAGAGAAGGCTGATAGTGCAAAGCCAACACATCCATCAAATCAGGTTGGACACAGATGGAGGAGCATACTAACCAGAGGAACGGTTGGAGGGAGTTAGAAATATGCCATCACAAGAGGAGCCGACAGAAGCTAATCTATCAGAGGAGAAATCTGAGTATCATCTCAGTGATGAGACTGTATAACTGAGGTTTGTAGCAAGGTGGAAATATAATTCCACAAAATAAAAATAAAATGACATGGGGGATCAGGATGATCTACCCTTTGAAGTGTTTGAGGAGGAGGTGCAGTAGAGAAGACTTCATAAGAAGAGCCAACAACTAGAGCAGCTGGACAGGGTGATAGAGGAAATAAGAAAGTTGATGTTGAGGTCAGCAAAAGCAGTCAGAAAAGTGGAGCTGAACATAGGATAGCCTGCCATAGCAGCAGGGAAGAAACATAAGAAGAAGCAGCAGCAGCAGTAGCAAAGCAGAGGAGAAAGGGACAACTCCAAGAAAGAGTTTGGGATACAGGAGGATTTCAACACTGGAGAAGAGGAACTCATGAGCAGGAGCTCATGATTTTCCCAACAGCGGAGTATAATGCAGGACCATCATTCCACCTCAACAACGCGCCAGCATTCCATCACATCAACATGCATTTCAGAGAAGGCGAGCCATCGACCCTCCCATTTTTAAATTTGAAATCTAATGTGATATGGATTAGAGATGTAAGGTCGAGTGAACAACAAGCCATATACATGAACAGACAGAAGATAAGGTCACCTTTAATGGTTGACAGGTTGATGCCTCTAGGTTCAATTCAGACTAGATGACCATTTATGAAAATTCAAAGTAATAGATGAGGTTAGGTGAAGAGGACAAGCTCGTAGAGCCCTCTTTTGTAAGTGAGAGAGAGAGAGAGAGAGATCTGGGTACAAGGTCTTAGAAACAGAACTCGGGATAGAGTTAGAATAGGAGAACTTGAGAGAATTGGGACTCTGTTACAATCTAGTTTTTATAAACATCTGTATTTACACACAGAGATAATAGAAAAGTCATTTTTCCTGCACATAGTGTGTTTATGTATTTGTGTTCATTGTTATTATTTTACATGTATTTCATGGTTTGAACATATGAATTGGTGAAGCATTGAATAAGTTTCAATTGTTTCTCATCTTTGAGTTTCGAGTGCAAGGGGTGCACATTTTTCTGCAAGGAGTGCGTTGACAGAGGAGAGTTAACCTCATAGAAGCTCATGAGAGATATCGTTGAACCTTCATTAGTAGAAGTGCAAGGAGTGCACAGGAAGAACTCTGTGTTGAGTTCAGGGAGAAGAGTATCAGAGGAAGATACTCAAATATTTGTTGAATTCTCTGTAGAAGAGCTCTGCAAAGTGTGCATCGAGCAAGGAGGTCGCCAAGAGGCGAGAAGAATTTATTTTCAAGAAATCCTTCAGATCTAAGTTTGACGAAATCCCAGAAATGCAAGGAGTGTGTGGGAGATTGAAATATTCGAGGATATCAAGCTCAGAAGAGATAACGTAAGGAATTCATATGAGACAGACTTATTCTAAGTCCAAAAGCTTAGAAGAGATAAAAATTTCAAGAGTGTAAGCGAGACCCAAGATAGTTGGGTTCTCAAGAGAAAGTTCAAAGGTCGAAACCTTTGAACACTGACTGAATCTTCTAAATCAGAAGAAGTCAAAAATATCAAGAGGAGGAGTGACAAAAACTGTTAGATTGGTTGTGGAAAATATTTTGGATCGTTATATCAATGTCCAATGAACAGAGGAAATGCAAAGGAGAAGAACAGATCCCATCTGTTGGATCTGAGCATAGAGGATCAACAATCGTTGGATCTGGATGGAAGTGAACGAGCCTTAAAGTTGTGTACACACAGGAGCGTGGACTTGCTAAAGTCCCGAAGTCCTGAAGTCATTTGGGACCATCCATCATATGGGAGGACGCATGGCGGATATCCATCCATTTCGGGTGAAGACGCTCCAGGAGGAACGAGCGCACAAAAGTTTGAAAATTCCGAAGCTCGAAGAGCCAGAGGGAATCTAAGCCATTAGATTCATAGGAACACATGTCAACAAGGCATGAGATCAAGAGGAAGGTGAGGGTGAAATGTTGAAACATCCGAAGCATGAATAGCCAAAGAGCCGAGAGACGTTGATCTGCAAGGGGACACTTGTCAATAGATCACGAGCTCCGGGTAAATTGTAGCGGAGTCTCGGTTGAGAACTGAGATTTCTAAATCGCAAAGAGATGAAGTGTCGAAGAGACAAAGAGATCTGGACCATTAGATCCAAAGGGTCATGTGGCGGCAGATCATAGGATTCGGGTAAGTTTCATTTTGAATATCGGTTGAAAGTTGAGACTTTTGAAACCCGAAGACCCGAAGTGAATTTGGGTCATCCAATCTAGAGGATATGTGGTGAAAATATGTGAAATTTGGGTAAACCCAAAAGTAATTCATAGTCATCCGATCAGAGGAGACGCGAAGGGATGCAACCGTTGATCCATAGTGGACACGCGTCAGTGGATTAGCCACTCCAAAAGTTTGATGTATGGAGGAAGGTGAGGTTTGACATTCGATATTTCCGAAGCCCGAAAATCTGAAGTGACGACAGTCATCGATGTGAAGGTGGACATATGGTGACAGATTAAGAACTCTGGAAGAAAGCAGAGGGAGAAACCCAAAGAGGATTAGGGTCGTCGATCTGAGAAGGGAAATCGATGGTAGGGAATCATTGCGAGGAGTAGAGGAAAAATTAATGAACGCGCAAGTTCACAGGCCACAATGCACTAGAGTCATTCATCTCATCGGGGTAGAATATCAATGGGCACAATCGAAAAGAGATAGGGTGAGCACTTTCAGGTTGCGGGGACATGGCTCTTCCGTAAAGGGTGAGCAAGTTGACGGCCCATAATTGTTGTAAACCATTGATCAACGGGTAGTTTGATAATGATCAGATCATGACCATAGAAACCAGGCGGGTCTGACAGAACCTACACACAGAAGGAAAAGGGGCCTGTGTATGGTGGATTTGGGTTCAAAGAGGAACCCGAAGAGTCAATCTGAGTCAGCAATTAGAAAGGTCCTAGACCATGAGGTCGCATAACCCCGGGAGGGTAGGGGGTTGCATCTATATTCCACATCTCTGCAAATCCTATTGGGCCCTCACATCTCTTTCTACTATGGATTCATTCTCCCTTTCCCTCCATTCAATCACCATCCTGTAAAGGAAACACCAAATTTTGAGTAAATTTCTTCAAAAAACTTGCTCACAGAGTTGTACGCGGGCTACCCTTATGAAAATCATGTATAGGGTATCATATACACGAGCATGATTTATCATTCCCACGTACATGAGGTAGTGTACATGACCCAATGAATGAAATCCTCTGTACTCCCTAGTTTCTAATTTGCAGCCTCTAATACTAAAAAATTGGACACTAAAACAAGAAATTAAACCATTTAAATGAAAGAGGATAGCATGGGTAATTACTTGGTCTAGAAGGTTTTCAATTCCATCAATCGTAGCTCCCAAAATCGTCGATTTAATATCGTGGTTAAAATGGCCTAAAATGCACTATGTGGGTGAAAAAACTCAAATGATATGGTAAATGTTGTTGGAAGATTGGTTGGTTTCATTGATGTCAACCCTAGTCATGGGTTTTGGACCGCAAGATGATGAAGGTATTTGGACATGAAGGAAAATTCACATGCAGATACAAAACCCATGGATGGATAGTATACATCATGTTGTTTCTGGTGGTATGTGGCACGTCATGTGGATCCTCATGGTTGAGGAGAAATGGATTTTTGAAGATGACAAAGTGAATTGAAGAAGGAAGTACATGTAGGCCCTGAAGATAATTAAAGAAAAGAATTACAAAATAAGAAAGTGTCAGGTCAGACCTAATGTTAAAAGGAAGTGACATAAATGATATAAATACATATCATTATACATTCATTTGATACACAAGTCGAATTTTAGAGGAAATCAGAAGTAAAGAAGACCAGATTTCAAGGGAGGATGAAGTCTTTTGGTGATGTGTTCTAAGGTATGTTATTTACAAGTCATCTTATCATTTTCGCTATAAATTTCTTTCTATAATGATTCATGTGGTGAAATTGCTATGGAATTGAGAATACATATCAAGGTACCCATGGTAAAAGTTTCAGATCTTGATTCTCTATAATTATGGAGATACACGTTGTGCAAGATAGGGCTTTTGGCCAGTCCTGAAGATAGTCAATAAACAGGTGTTCCGGGTAAAACAGTCATAACTTATTCATAGATAATCCAAATGAAGTAGTACCAATTCCATTGGAAATATTATGTACTTTTGTTTCATGTGTGCAATTTTCAGAATCTGATGTTAAATATTGAACGCGGGGGATGTTGTACAAGTTCGGTCTCCTGAATAAACCAGAATTGAATAAAGTCTACCATTCTTTCTATAACTTCTTTTTGGGGAGGATTCAAGGAGTGAAACTTGGAGGAGTTTCAGAGAATACATTGACTAATATTATCTATAGGATCAGAGTATTCCAGTAATTGAATAATTTCATAAATTGAAGAAGTCTCGGGAAGCATTATCAGGTTCTATGTGATGGTTGGTTGATGGTGATGATTTAATGTAAAGTTTTATTATCTCTCATATATTCTTGGGTGGAAGGAAGGGGCAAGGATGGAGA
>ML792319.1:89440-101159 GCA_009831015.1 Picea engelmannii | reverse complement strand
TTGAATAATTTCATAAATTGAAGAAGTCTCGGGAAGCATTATCAGGTTCTATGTGATGGTTGGTTGATGGTGATGATTTAATGTAAAGTTTTATTATCTCTCATATATTCTTGGGTGGAAGGAAGGGGCAAGGATGGAGAGTTCAACCCTCTCTTGATCAGGGATGATTTTAAGGATGGAAATTTATTTTAAAATGTAGAAACCCTGACGAATCTTACTAATCCTTCATATGTGAACTATAAATGTTTGGTGATATTTTTGTAAAAATATTCAAATTTCTAAGTATTTTATATAGTTTTTATAAAATTTTGGCGATTTTTAAGGTAAAATAATTTTATTCTATAGAATTTGGGCGAATCATTTTTAAAATAGTGAATCTCGTTTTTGGAAAAAAACATGGAAAATTAGCCCATGAGCGAAATTTAGCCCCTAAAATCATCCCTGCTCTTGATATTGGATGATTGTATCTTCCTCTTGGAGGTTTATCCCTCCCTTTACATTTGGAAGTTGTAGCTACCTTTGGAAGTCATTACTTCCCTTGAACAATAACTATTAATTATTTTTCATATATTGTGCATTGCATATTGTGGTGTATTGGTCTAACTCTTATACTATTGTTCATTTCTCATTGGATATAATTGAATGGTTTAAGTATAAGTTTAAAAAGGTTTTTAAATTGTACTTGATACTGATTCACCCCCCTCTCAGTATCAACAATTGGTTTCAGAGCGGGTTACCTTCATTATAGTTTAACCACTGGAAGGAAGATCCTAAGAAGAAATGGAAGAAAAAATTCCAAATGGGATTCCACCATTTGATGGAAGCAATTTTGAATAATGGAGTAATAGAATGGAAACTTACTTGAAAGCTCCTGGGGCATATGTTTGTTTCTCAGTTTCTTCAGGATACAATTCTTTGAAGAAACCAAATACTGCAACTCAAAAGGAAGCAAAAAGGAACACCAAATTGGCAATAAATACCATCCTGGATGGATTGACAGATTTAGTGAAATCCAAGGTGGGATCATGTGCATCATCGAAATATATTTGGTACAAGCTACAAGACCTTTATGCAAGGGAAGAAGCAGAAGAATAAGAAGTTGAAGCAAATTACAACATCTCAGATTTCAAAGAAGCAAATAGAGGTAAGTTATTTTGCTTTAATTGTGAAGGAGCAGAACATGTTGAATTTGAATGTCCTCATCCAAGGATTGAAAGAGATGACACTGAAGAAGAAAATTCCAATGAAGAAGAAGAAAATCATGAAGCATAAATTATTCAACAAGAAGATGGGAATCTTAAAAAATTGAAGCATGTTGAGATTGAAAATAGCAAGCTCAAAGACAAGCATAGAAAACTAAGAAGTGAATTGGGTAGTTGTGAAAAGAAAATTGTAAGCTTGAATAAACAATTAGAAGACTTTTATAAACTAAGAGAAGAAAACATTTCCTTTAAAACTCTACTCAAAGAAGAAAGAAAAATAGGAGAAGTAAGGAATGTCCAAATGACAAAGAAAGAAGAAGATTGTGAGAAAATTGAACAAGAAGTTGTCTCATTGAGGAAGAGCTTAAGAAACTCTCAAGTGACAAAATACTTAACACATATTGGATGCATGGGTGAAACTTCATACAAAGAAGATGAAAATACCAACAAGAAGGTTGAAGAAAGAGCTACACAGACAGTTGATGAGAAGTGGACCAGGATACCAAAAAGAAGGAATGATTACAAAAGATATGAATATCCAAGAAGACCCCCTACCTTTAGGAATCAGAGAATCTTCAATCAGTATGAAGGAAACTACAGAAGAGTAGATCATGAATCCAGATGGACTACATCACAAATAAGGCCACTTAATCCAAGGTATCAAAATTTCTTTCTTGGTCATTGTTATACTTGCAAAAATTTTGGACATAAGACAATTAATTGTAGAATCAATGAAAGGAACAAATACGCAAGAAACGTGAATGTTGTAAATAGAAGATATGGAAATAATAGTGGATTTTTCAACAGAAGTTATAATTCATTTTCCCCATTGATGGACAAAATTATTGTATGCTACAAATGAAATTATCTTGGTCACAAAGCACAACATTGCAAATATATGAATGAAGATGTCCCTATGCCAACCATGGTATGGAGAAGGAAAGAGATTCCAAACAATGAAGATTGTTGAATAGCATTAACCACCGAAGAATGCAAAAAAGAATATGAATGGTACATAGACATGGATGTTCTTCACACAAGACCAGGGATCAAGACAAATTCATCATCTTGAAGAGAAAGGGTGGCAATGTTTCATTTGGAGATGACTCATCTGCCAAAATACTTGGAGAAGGTGTAGTAGAGCTTGGAAAAAAAATGTAAAAGCAAAGAATGTCCTATTGGTTGAAGACTTAAAGCATAATCTACTCAGTGTTAGTAAAATGTGTGATCAAGGATACACTCTTACGTTTGACTCCCGAAAATGTAAAATCAGAGAAAATAACTCAGGAAGATTGGTTGCAAATGCAACAAGAAGACCGAACAACATATACATCCTAGACATGAAGAAGAGAGAGAAGACAGAAGCCACACAAAAGGATTCCAAGGAACCAAAAGTCCCAAATACCAAAAATAAGGATGAAGTATTATTGAGTGCCACATGTTCAGGGGGAGCAACCTCAAAGAAGAAGGTCACCTTATGCCATTGAACACAGGGGGAGAAGCCCTACCCTTTTCCATTTATGTCAAAGGAGGAGAGAAATTGGTATCATGATGATAGGGGGAGCATGAGTGTTGCCATCAATGGCAAAGGGGGAGATTGTTGGAAGATTGGTTGTTGTCATTGATGTCAACCCTAGTCATGGGGTTTGGACCGCAATATTGATGAAGGTATTTTGACATGAAGGAAAATTCACATGTAGATACAACACCCATGGATGGATAGTATACATCATGTTGTTTCCGTTGGTATGTGGCATGTCATGTGGATCCTCATGGTTGAGGAGAAATGGATTTTTGAAGATGACAAAGCGAATTGAAGAAGGAAGTACATGTAGACCATGAAGATAATTAAAGAAAATAATTACAAAATAAGAAAGTGTCAGGTCGAACCTAATGTTAAAAGGAAGTGACATAAATGGTATAAATACATATCATTATACATTCATTTGATACACAAGTCGAATTTTAGAGGAAATCAGAAGTAAAGAAGGATGGATTTCAAGGGAGGATGAAGTATTTTGGTGATGTGTTCTAAGGTATGTTATTTACAGGTCATCTTACCATTTTCACTATATCTTACAAGTTTCAGATCTTGATTCCATATAATGATGGAGATACACGTTGTGCAAGATAGGGCTTTTGACCAGTCCTGAAGCTAGTCAATAAACAGGTGTTAAATAAAGTGGGACCAATTCCATTGGAAAGAATACGGACTTTGGTTTCTTGTGTACAAGTTTCAAAATCGGATGTTAAATAATGAGCGTGGGGCGTATTGTACAAGTTCGGTCTCCTGAATAAACCAGAATTGAATAAAGTCTACCATTCTTTCTATAACTTCTTTTTGGGGAGGATTCAAGGAGTGAAACTTGGAGGAGTTTCAGAGAATACATTGAGTAATATTATCTATAGGATCATAGTATTCCAATAATTGAAGAATTTCAGAAATTAAAGAAGTCCCAGGAAGCATTATCAGGTTATATGTGATGGTTGGTTGATGGTGATGATTTAATTTAAAGTTTTATTATCTCTCATATATTCTTGGGTGGAAGGAAGGGGAAAGGATGGAGAGTTCAACCCTCTCTTGATATTGGAGGATTTTATCTTCCTCTTGGAGGTTTATCCCTCCCTTTACATTTGGAAGTTGTAGCTACCTTTGGAAGTCATTACTTCCCTTGAACAATAACTATTGATTATTTCTCATATATTGTGCATGGCGTATTGTGGTATATTGGTGTAACTCTTATACTATTGTTCATTGCTCATTGGATATAATTGAATGGTTTAAGTATAATTTGAAAATGTTTTTTAAATTATACTTGATACTGATTCACCCCCCTCTCAGTATCAACAAATGTCAGGTTTTTAACTATTTGTAAAAACAATTCAGAAACTTTCTATAGTTTTTTACCCTATGTTTTGTATTTTTGAAACCAAATGAACTAATTGAACAGTAGAATACCTTGTTTGAAGTGGTTTTTTCTAGGGCTTCATGGATTTCCAGTACTCTTCAGCCCCTTCGTGCCTCTAGTAGGTATTTACCATCACTCTCATATAGGGTAGGTTTTCACCCCACTTTGCATTTTTTGCATTATATTATGGCCATGATTCATATGCCCTAGGTAAGAACCCATTTGGTAGTGGCACTGAACCTTCTTGTTGCTAGTAGAAGTATCGTTATTAAGTGGTAGAGACTTACCAAACATGGGTACCCTAGTTAGAATACTTTTATTATTTGGTTCCCATGAAGAAATGACTCCATAGGTCAGGTAGTCTCTTATAGTCTCTATATTAAGTTGTGTTCAAACCTCATTGATATTACTCAATATAATTCTAACCACTACTTATGGGACTCCCACCGAGTCTGGGTTAATCTCTTTTCTGACTCCCGAAAAAATGAAAAGATTGTTGAGTGAACTTGTCTCTTTCACGCTTGTTAAATGGATTTGAAAGGAAGTATATTTTGGTATAGGTTTAACCCTTTTCCGGACCAAATAGACTACTTATGAAAAATGAAAACTCTAGTCACCATTGGCTAGAAGATTTCTCCTGAATATTATTTTATACGTTTTCAGACCTAGGGGACTAAATCTACAAAAATTGATATCTTTGAGTTAATTTGTAATTGCATCCCATTATCCTGCTTGCATTGTTGAGCCTGATGTCGGCTCCTGATTTCTCATTATAATCCCTTTTTCCCCAATAATTCTCGGTATTATCCAAGTGGTGCCTTCTATATATCCTTTGCAAATTGACATCCCTTTACCCGTAGAGGAAACATTCCCCGAGTGTCCATGTGCAGTCAGCACTTCCCTTCATTGAGAATAGGTATGTTCCATTGCTTGGAACTAGTTTCTTACTCGCGACACCTGTTTCCTCTCCTGTATCATAACATTTTTTTTCCTATGAAAAAACAAAAAAAAAACGGGCGGGAAAAGAATATTATCTCCAATCGGTAGTAGTCGTGTCGCACTTGAACAAAACATAAATTATCGAGTTCATTTCATCCAAGGTTTGGGTTTAGCATGACCTTAGGAATTTGATCTTGTTACTTAGAGTAGGCTCCTTTGACTATTTACTCTTCCAATCCCTATGGAGAGTTTGTTGATGCCTCCTACGTCACAAACTTTTGTCAATGATCAGTGTGAAGTCTATACTATCTGATTTATTCATTTGTCTAATGATTTCATTCAAAGGAAGTCTAAGCCTATGTTGGCCATTCATTAGAACTCCTTGACTTTGCATGTCAGCCATCACCTTACAAGTAAACCTCAGAATCACATGAAGTTGTTGTCCTACCTTTCACCCTGGGCCTACTTTCATCATTGGTAGGTGACCTTGAACCCATTAGATGAAATATCTCCATTGGTCGTTGATTGGGGGGTTTCTCTTATGTTGGACGTGAAGAAATATATTCACACATTGGGATTCATGTAGTGTCTTGGATTCCATTAGACCCTATTGGTGGTTTCCTCGCCTTTGTCGACAATTTTCATTATTGACTGCTAGTCAAAGGGTCTCTTTCGTGTACTACTTGCATCGGGTACATGCGAGAGATGCACATGGTCATTACCTCAAGTTCACGGTAACAGACTTGAATGACCCCAATGAGCCATACACACCTCCGGATGATTCACCTAAAGTCCAAGGGATGGACACCTACTTCGGAAATTTCATGGCTGAAGTTTCATCTATCAATAATCCACAACAACAATCCGAGATCTTAGCATATACGCAACCCACAGCTTCTATCCAACAAACTTGCGAACCTGATGCAAATCAAATCTAGTCTTTATACTTTGACGGTTCCAAATCTAAAGAAGGAGTTGGCGCAGGCTGCATCATTATCAATCTGGGAGGTAATAAAACGTTACTGGCTTGTAGATTAGAATTTGAATGTACTAACAACATTGCAGAATACGAGGCTTTGTTACAAGGTCTCAGAAAAGCCTTAGACATGCGCATTCAAAATCTAATCGTATTCGGCGATTCTGAGATAGTGGTCAGGCAGGTGAGAAATTCTATACATTGTCTTACCCTGCATCTCAAGTGTTACCAATCTGAGGTATGGCGTTTAATGAACAAATTTTTTGCTTTCAATATAAATTCCATTCCTAGATCAAATAATGTTGAAGCAGATCTACTTGCTAATGTTGCCTCTAAACTTCTTCTTGCAGATGGTTTATCACCAAGCGCATTCTCCGTGGAGCTATTGTTTCGACCATCTATTCCTGACAATATCACCAACTGGAGGGTATTTGATGATGATCAACAGATCATCAACTTTCTGCACATGGAAGAAACCTTTCAAGGTGCCGTGATAGATGAACAAACGCATGATGACAATTTACATGACTTTACGGTAATACCTAATCCGAAATCTCCTGAAGCTCTATCGGACATGGTAAATTTCATACCCAAATCTGTTGCTAGACTAGAAAAGTTTTACGATTTTGAAGATAAATTCAAAAAAACGGTCAACTGCAAAACAAATAGTTCCTCATTGTCTTATGAAAAAGTTAATCTAGGAACTAGTGAAAATCCTCAATGTATTAATTTAGGTTTGGGATGTAGTAAACAAGAAAAAGATGCTTTCGTCAAATTATTTAAAGAATTCAAAGATGTCTTTTCTTGGACTTATGACGATCTTAAAACATTTGATCCTAATATTATACAGCATGTCATCCCGATGAAGCCCCAAACCTTGCCCTTCCAGCAGAAATTGAGGAAAATGCATCAAAAATTAGAACTGACCGTACAAAAAGAACTCAATAAACTCCTTAGTGCTAAAATAATTTTTCCTGTTAGACATACTCAATGGGTATCCAATCTCGTCCCAGTGCGAAAGAAAAACGGGGAAATTCGACTTTATGTCGATTTCCGGAACCTCAACAAAGCGTCTGATAAGGATAATTATCCGGTCCCTCCCATGGAACAGATACTTCAACAAGTGTCTGGTTCCAAGAGGTTGTCCTTACTGGATGGTTTCTCTGGATACAATCAAGTTTTAATGTCTCCACCAGACCAGTTGAAAACTACCTTCCGTACCCCCTGGGGCACTTATGCTTATCGCAAAATTCCCTTTGGATTGATTAATGATGGTGCTACCTTTCAGAGAGCAATGGATATTGCTTTTAGAGGCTTGATCAATCACTCCATAGTAGTCTACCTATATGATGTGACCGTTTATTCCAAAAACAAAAACGATCATCTAGCTCACCTCCGAGTTGCTCTGCTACAATGTCGTAAATACGACATCTCCTTGAACCCCAAGAAGTCCATTTTCGCAGTAGAACATGGTAAACTACTAGGATTTATTGTGTCTAGTGATGGAATGATTATTGACCCCGAGAGGACCCAGGTCATTGCCAAACTCTCCCCACCGACCTCCAAGAAATCCATGCAGTCCTTCCTAGGTCAGATCAATTTCGTGAGAAGATTTGTCCCCAGTTTCTTTGAAATAGTCAGACCTCTCCAAAACCTGACTAAGAAGGACACCCATTATCACTGGGGACCCACTGAAAACCAAGCTTTTAACGATATAAAGAAGGCCATAATTGATGCTCCGTCTCTCATGAGCCCTGATTTCTCTCAAGACTTCACACTTTATACTTTTGCCTCTGATCGTTCCTATGCCGCAGTCCTCACTCAAAAGAACTCTGAAAACAACGAAGTACCCATCGCCTTTATGAGCTCTGCTTTCAAAGGTGCTGAACTTAACTACCCAGCGGTTGATCGGCAAGCCTACGCTGTCTTTAAGGCAGTTAAGCATTTCCGGTCATATCTTTTGAAGTCAAGGACGAAGATCATTGTCCCCTACCCTGCCGTTAGGAACTTGTTAGTGCAAAAGGAGTTAGGAGAGAAAAGAGCCAACTGGGTCACCTCCTTGCAGGAGTAAGACTTAGAGATCACCCCACCGCAGATCATGAGAGGCCAAGGGTTATGTAAATTGGTAGTTGATTCAGAAACTGAACAACGAGAATTCAGTGATACGTCAGACCTAGAACAACACGAGAAGAATCTGATCTGTTGCACACAAAACTTCGCGAGCCCCTGGTACGACGATATTAGACACTGTCTTCAACATGGATCAGCACCTCCTCACCTTGACCCTACTAAGAGAAGAGCTTTGAGACTAAAGTCCGCCTCCTTTCATCTAGTCAACGGTATACTGTTTCGTCAAAATTTTGACGGCGTACTGATGCGTTGTCTTGAAAAAGACGAAGCAGAAAGAGTCTTGCTTGAGTTGCATGCGGGAGAAGCTAGTGGTCACTTCGGTGGCGACACCACTGCGCATAAAATATTAAGAGCCGGTTATTACTAGCCTACACTTTTTAGGGACGCCCATGCCTTATGTCAAAAATGTATCATTTGTCAAAAAGCATCAGGGCGATTGCAAAAACCAACCTTCCCTTTGCAACCCGTCACAGTCAATTCTCCTTTCCAGCAATGGGGCCTTGATATCATTGGTCCTATTAACCCTCCATCCTCATAGAAACACAAGTATATTGTGACAGCCACTGATTACTTTACTCGATGGTCTGAAGCCGCCACGCTAAAAACGGTTAACACAAGTCAGGTGATCGCTTTTCTGAACTCGAATATCATTACCCGTTTCGGCATCCCTGATTGTCTAGTCTTTGATAACGCTTCATACTTTTCCTCTCTTGAAATGAGTGAGTTCACCTTAGAAAAAGGAATAAAGCTGAAGTACTCCGCTAGTTATTACCCCCAGGGCAACGGCCTAGCAGAGTCAACCAACAAGAACTTGATCGAGATAATCAAGAGAACTGTGGCTGAAAATCACAAGAACTGGCACAACGCACTGTTTAATGCACTATGGGTTGATAGGGTAACACCCAAAGATTCTATAGGTAACTCTCCCTTTTTCCTTGTTTATGGCAGAGAAGCGATTCTGCCACCTCACATTCTTCTTCCTTCTCTCCAATTGTCGCAAAAATTTCAAGAAGAAGAATGCCCCCCTTTAGAAAGCCGTATTAACGCTCTGATGAAGCTAGAAGAAGTAAGAACTCAAGCCAAGCATAAGCTAAACCAACATCAACAACTGATTAAAAGTTGGTTCGACTCTAGTTCTGCTTCCGATAGAAATTTTGAAGTAGGCGATCTCGTTCTAAAGTGGGACAAACCGCACGAAGGGAAGGGTGAACACACTAAATTTCAAAATTTGTGGCTTGGGCCATTTTTGATTGCTGAAAAGTTGGGTCCTAGTTCATTTCGCTTGCAGAGTCTTGAAGGGTAGCTTGACACCTACCCGGTGAATGGCCAAGCCCTGAAAAGATACTTTGCCTGATTTTTACCTTTGTATATTATGTAAATATTTCCTTTTGTTTTCATTTTTGCCTTTGTTTTTCTTTTGGTTTCGATTTGATTGATCAGTTTGGTGTGTTTTTTTTTGTGTGTTTTCAAAACATATGCATGCTTATACACTGAACCATTCAGAAATAGACCATAGAAAAATCTCTTCGCTAAAATAACTTCTGAAAGATTGTACATACATCAATGATATATATTTCTGAAAATGATATTGGAAAACGTTGTTTGAAAGAAGTTTGCTAATTTCAATCTCTAAGAGAAGTTCGTCGTGATTATCTTTATATTTTTACGCTGTCCCTTTTCCGTAAAGGAATGACTCGACAAGGATGTATCCCTGTCAAAGTAAGTTGTTTTAGAAATAAAACATTTCTGGAGCTGAATCAAGGACAGTATGAAAAAATTCTGATGAGGTCTGAAAAATAATGAGAAAATATCAAGATTTTTTAGCGTCACCCCGCTCAGCCATCTATAAAAGAAAAACAAAATAAAATATTAATAAGAGCTGTGGGAAGTGTTTGTAAACCTGCCGGGGTACTGAACAGGCCTGCTCGCAGCGAAGTAATGTCGGGTAAATGAAAATCTGTAAAATTATAAGAAACCTCTTTTAAAAGTCCTTTATTCTAATCTAGAGCTTCTTGACAGGATAAAGACGTCCGAGTGGGTTAAATGGAAACCCTGTCGAGGCTATAGACGCCTGCTGGAAGCAGTGGCTATGCCAACAGTATTGAAGATTCCATCATAAAAATCATGACTTGCTGATCTTTAAGACTGTTATCGGTTTGCATCTTTTGAAACATCACTGGAAAAGATAGCTGATGATGATGTCAAGTATGATTTTTCGGTTTGTTGTTTAAGTCGAATTTTTCTTTGCTATCCTGATCTGAATTAATTTCTTTTGACAGAGATAACTGCTTCGCCCAGCGTGTCGCCATTGTTGGCAGCCAACTCAATTTTTTTGATTGCTCTCAAAAAAGCTGCCTACACCCCTTGTATCCAAACGACAAATCATCGTCACATTGTGCTTCTAGACATTTGTTTCATCTTTGCGACAATTAAAGTTTGATTTCGATTCAATTTTCACAACTGAAAGTGTGAAAATACCTTCCTCATCGTTTGGACTGTATTCGTCTTTTATTGATTTTTACAAAAGACACTTGACCATTGGTTTGTCGCATGACTACAAAAGATTTTTCAAATTCGTGTTCTTACCTTGATTGCGCATTTGATCTGTTTGATTGCTAAGCCTGTAAGCATGGAGATTTATTGGTTTTATTCTAATCTTATAAAGGTTATGATGGATTTGGTCTTATATGTTTTTATTCTTATTGCTATGGGCTCTTCACTCATTGATTATATTGAAATTTGTTTTGGTTGCAGTGTTCTAAAAACTTAGAAATGAAAACATTCGAATATGCAATGAATACATAAGGTCGATGGCAATCGTTTAAAGTTTCACAAAGGCGCGTTGATGAAATCTTTTGGGTTTTAATTTTAAATCGATGCTTGGTATATTGTTTGGAAAGTTGATATTGCATTGGATGAGAAATAGTTTCAAACTATGCATTGATATGTTTTGATTAACATTGGTTTGAAACTTTGAATTCACACGACAGGTCGTTGGATTTCATACTGATTAAACTTAACACTTGGCGCATGATTATCACCTATCGTGTTGGTTTAGACTCGGATGAGTGGCACGTTGGTGTGATGATTCACCTATTTTTTGGACGATACGTATGGTTTGGGTGATTATGATTTTAACAGCACTGTACTCAGCAATTAATACAATGCGTGGCGGTGGTAATCCCACCACCTTCGCACGCATGGATTTATTTCCGGTCTCTTCGAGCATTCAAGTTGTTAAACCCTCTCGTTTTCACTCTGTGTATTGTTTCATTCACTTGGAACCCTACCATGTGCAAAAGCCATGGCTCCTATTGTGAGGGCCGAGCCCAACGGGTGCCAAGCACTGTTGACATTTGATGGTGCGTATAGCGACTTAGAAGAGTTTGGGTGGCTTCCATTTATTAGGAAGTTCGATGGTTATTGTTGGTCACTATAATTGCTTAATTAATTTTAAACAACCAAGTGAAACATAAATTATCAACCCAGGGAAGTCTTTTGTTTCAAAGATAGCCACGCACTATATATGCTCAATTCCAAAAGCACTTAGTGTTGTAGTAAAG